>PVIH01001383.1:0-80126 GCA_004025045.1 Sigmodon hispidus
AGAGATTAAAAAAAAAAAAAAAAAAAAAAAAAAAAAAAAAAAAAAAAAAAAAAAAAAAAAAAAAAAATGATATCCTAAAATTTGCAGACAAATGGATGGTTTGAAGAATATCCTCCTGAGCAAGGTATCACAAACCCAGAAAGATAAGCAGGAGTTGTACTCACTCATTAGTGGACTTTAAACAAAAAGCTAAGCATGTCCAAGCTGCAAACCACAAACACTGAACAGCTTGGGATCTGAAACACCTTGGACCAGCATCTTGGAGCCCATTCTCTCCAGAGGAACATCTGACCCAGTCTTGATGTTGGGATTAGGAAAGCAGATTTTCCTGGAGTGGATGCTAAACTAAGCCACCTAGGGTCCTTGGGACCTCCTGCACTTGCTGGGGAGGAGATAAAGAGATGTGGAGAAGAGAGAGTTACTGGGAGGGGCAGGAGGGGGAAGGGAGTCTGAACAAGGGGATACATGGATAAAAATATATGACTTTATTCATAATAAAAAATTGTAGTCACAGTCTCAGAGATTAAAGTACATACAGTTGACCACCTTGTCAACTCTCTAGGCTCTCAGCAGCACCATGCTGTTTAACATACAGTGCAAAACTGTTCCGGTACAGTGGCCAAATGCAAAGTTTGCAGTGACTACTTTTCTTCTATTCTGTATCAATTCTGCTTGTCCTAAGCTAACTAATGACAACAACAAAACCACTCATTCTAGAGAACTATGAATATTCAGAGTGTCAAAAACTGCCTGTAAAACTAAGGCAACTCTGATCACACACACACACACACACACACACACACACACACACACTCCTAAAAGCAATACCAATAGAAAAGGAGGTCTTCCTAGAATCATTTGAAAGAGCATTTCATTGCCACTTGGTCCATTCTTTTAGATTACAAATTCATGAACGCTAAAATCAACATCTTAAGAACTCAAGCTGAGATATTGCTCACAAATGATAAGCTCCAGCCCCCACCCCAGCATTTCATTGATTACCAACTGAAGTTTTCATCAGAGTGTTGTCAAATCAATAGCTTTGCACTTTAAGGCTTAAAATGAACAGGCATTGAACATGCATTCTTTATCTTTCTCTCAGTCTACCAATGTGTGTGTGTGTGTGTGCGCGCGCACACACACACACACACACACACACACACACCAGTGAACATATATATATTCTCCCACACAAATATGGCATCCCAATAATTTAACTTCCTTTCAAACTGTACTAAACTTCCAAAGAAATTTATATTTCCACCTCTCCTCATCTAATCACACCAAGGAGGAAAGAAAACACCCTGCTGACATTGAGCTTTTTAATATATTATTACTTGATATCAAATTAGAATTTTATTGTCCCTTCAGCAGGAATATATAGCAAAAGGATTTCATGTGGAAATGAAAAATGTGTAAAAGATGAAGCAGAAACAAAATTAATTAACAGAAATACCCAAGTAGAGGACATTAAAATTGCATTTTAAGAAACCTCAATAGATATCTGTTAAAATATATTACTGAAATAAAAGGTGAATTTGACTTGTTAGCTCCATTTTAACCACTTATTCACCCAAAGTAAAACTGTAGAAATAAAATGTTCAATATTCTAGCCCCCACAAAGGAAACCTCAGTGTGCACTCTTCTTGCTTCATATAATCTATACATTGCTATTTGATGTTTCAGTTTTCAAAAGTAAAATAATACAAACTGTAGATGTGTGGATTTGTATGCACAGGGGTGTGTGCATGTAGGTGTGTGTACATGCACATGTCTATGTGGGTGCATACATGGACACCAGCTAAGGGGACATACCACTGACCCCTCCTTTGCCTTTTGGAACAGGGTCTCTTACTAAACCTGGGTCTCAGCATCTTAGTTTGACTGGCTGGCCAGCAAGCCTCAGCACTATGCCCATCTCAGCCCTACTCCCACCATGCTGGGGTTGCAGACATGTTTGGAGTCATGGCTAGCATTTTTCTGTCTTTGAGATTGTGCAGCAAGCATTCTCAATCACTCAGTTAACTCCAGCCCCCAATACACAATATGTTTTAAGTCACTAGAATTGCCAATGTTCCTTTCAGAAATAAAATTTATATCCTAAAAATAACATATATGTTAAAGTTTAATCACAGTGAATACCAGTGTTTTTCTAAGAAATGAAAAGTCGGTTTTCTATTAAAAATCCTCATCCTATATTGAGTTACCATTATAATGTATAAATTAAAAAAGGATCTGGAAATGAATAAATTTTGAAAATTAACCTCAGGATTATAGGCTAAGATGCTGCCTTGTAGAATGTCTCTTCTTTAGCTGTGTTACTTTTCCTATGGAAATTCACAGGAGACAGCTCAGTGAGGCTTAGCATCTGTTTAGAAGTAGTGCGTAAACATATTAACTGGATTGTGAAAATGAACATCCTTTTCTGCTCAAGTGATTTCTCATTTGTGTCTCTGAGAAAACTCTGCATGTCTGAATATAGCGAGTAAAATTTGGATGGCCTGACTTAACCACACATCCTGAGAACCAGCAGCAGAAATATAACAAGGCTCACCCAAAGTCTGGCCCTAACACAAATTGGAAGACAAGAAACTGTGAGATGGGCAAGTGCATTCCCACAACACATGAGAGGAGAGAGAGAGAGAGAGAGAGAGAGAGAGAGAGAGAGAGAGAGAGAGAGAGAGAGAGCTACATTTCAAAGAGGCACCATCTTCCAAATGAAAAGAAAAAAAATAAGTGTCCTACCTTTTTAAAAATTCCATATACTCGGTATGCTTGATGAGTCCTGTCCTCATCATTATTGTTTGAAAACATTGTCGATCAATGGCCCACAGTTTCACATTTACAAGAGCTGAAGGAAGAGAAAACAAAGCAATCAGGAGAAAATTAATTAGAGAATTTCACTTGTGAACAACACCCAGTGAAAGAAATTAGTTATTCAAGAGAGGTATGAAAATGATTAACCTTTTACACACATTTAAAGCTCATAGTACTAAGCTGTACTCTTTCATCAAAAAGTTAACTACAGTTGGCAGCAACATGTGGTTCCTAGTTTTCTATCTAATATCATTATCTACCAAGAAGTTTTCTATTGCTTTTGTGTCCCTGTATCTATTCAAAAGTACACATTAAAGACAGTGCATGAAGAAAATAGATTAAGGTAAAAAGAGGCATTCAAAAAAATAATTCTCCTTGGTAACTACCCAGAAGATTATTAATGACCCACATGTTCATATTTTAATTATTAAAATGTACAAATAGAATAATTAATTTCCACTTTAGGGAATTCAATGTAACTATAATAATTATCCAGAAATTTCTACACAATGTTTGTTTAACAAATTGTAACTTGTGCACAAACCATGTAGAACTTTTATTAGATATTTTTGTTGAATTTTAATTTCTCTCTTACATCCTCTATCTTTGACAGTGTACAATGGAATGTTGAAGCTGAATACCACAGAATCATTAAGTCCATGATTAATAGACAAGATTAAGAACAAAATGGCAGGTTTTATATAATGTGATACAACAATTTATCAAGGTAAACCTATGTTTAAAAAAAGATGAGCATATTGGGGTTGGGATCTCAGCAATTAGAGTTACTGACTGCTGCTCATCTAAGGGACCCAAGTTCAAGTCTCAGCACCCACATGATAGTTCACAATCATCTGTAATTACAGTTTCAGGGAATCCAATGTCCACTGCTGGCCTCCACAGGCAAAAGACATGCATATTGTGCACAAACATACATGCACAAAATGTATCCATGCACATAAAATTTTAAAAAGCTAAAAGATAAGCATATTAAAATCTTGATAAATGAACCTGGGTGGTAAGCATATGATATGTTTATTATGGTCTCTACCTTTATTCATATCTTAACATTTTAATAATAGAAAATAAGTTGTTAGCATGTGTGTTGGTGTAATATGATGAAAAATATCTTCTACATTCTAAGAAACTGGAACTTTTCCTGGACCTCATAGTCAGAGTTAGTAATATAACTTGAGGTCACTTAAGACTGTGGTCCTGCTGTATATTCAGCCTGTTTATTTAACCCACTTTTAAGAGAACAATGTAACAATCAACCTTACTTGCCTAAGATTTTCCATATAATCAACTTTTGCAATTTCAGTTCATGCAAAGCTGTAATCATAAGTTATGTATTTTTATATGCCCCTGACCTAGAATAATGCATATATTTCATTTGCTGAAAGCAGCAAATTCAGAGACAGAACTGAAAAGTGAGTATCCACTATAAATGTGGAATGCAACTAGATTTGGATATTGCTTGAGAAATAGTGCTCTTTGTAGTACTGATTGTTCTGTTAGTTGAGAAAAGTGGGAGCCAGTGATGTAATCATTGTAAAAGCTCTGGAAGAGATTTCTATAATGTATCCTATTCCTTCCTCATGTGATGGTTTCTGTGCTGATCAATTAATGCAGAGTGAAGCCCTCTGTTAGATACAGAAACACAAAGATAAAAGACACAGACATACGCAAACAGAATACAGACACACAGAGACAAAACACAGACAGACAGACAGCCTTCAAGAAGGTACTGATTCAGACTCATACAACAGAGAGATGGAGGGCAGAATACAAAGGGAACATGAAATAGATAATTCAATTGTGAATCGACTCTTGCTTAAATGGTTTCAAGAGGAAGTGCTTTTAATTTCTCTGTTTAGTGTGACAATGGTACCTTTTTGAAGTTAATCATTAATGTGTTTAATCCATGCAAACATGAGATCTTTAAAAGACAAGATTATATACCATACATAAAAACATAGAAGATGCCTAAAAGCTAGGTAGTGGTGGTGGTGCATACTTTTAATCCCAGCACTCTGAAAGTAAAGGCAAGTGGATCTCTGTTGAGTTTGAGGCCAGCCTTGTCTACAGAGCGAGTTCCAGGACAGTCAAAGCTACACAGAGAAACCCTGTCTCAAAAAAATTAAAATGAAAAAATAAAGAAATGTTAATAGAAAATATGGTAGATGCAACAGCAGAATGAAATGACTAGGTGGGACCACAAGACAGTCAGTTCAAGTGAACATAGTTAAATCGAGCTGGCTGGGTTAGGAGGGAGAAAATGTCACCAGCATAAGTGAGAATATACACATACCTTGAGGGAATGAGACAGAAGCCACAAGAAAGAAACAAGAGAGAAAAAAGTCAAATGAAAAGTTAGACTGTTAGAGGAACACCTGACTCAGTCTTGATGTTGCAGGGAGAAAACTGGATTTGCCAGGAGTGGAGGCTAAACTAAGCAATATTGAGACCTTGGGACCTTGGGACTGTCTGCCCATGAAGGGGACGGGGAGATGTGGAGAAGAGAGAATGACCTGATGTGGTGGGAGGGGGAAGGGACCTTGATTAAGGATATACAAGATTAGAAAATGTGACTCTTATTATTATTCATAATAAAAAAAGAAAAGTTAGACTATAGACCGTAAAGCAAACCTAATTCTAGAAATTTACCTAGCTTTCTTTGCAAATCTCTTTGAGGCTAAGAAAATGGAATGTGGATTCTCTTGACTAGTTTGTTGGCATCAACAGACATTCAGTAAAGCAGAAAAAGTAGAAAGCATAAAGAAGTAATATATGCATAGCTCCTTTACATTTGAAAATGACACTTCTTCACACAGTCATCACAGGGATTCTCTAGCCATAGTAACTCTCCTGATGCCAGGCTCACTTCCAGAACACCTGTCTACTAACACAAACCGTAAGACTATAGGATATAAAAACAGTTGACACAAAAATAGATTCATAAGGGAGACCTTGGGAACTAATGAAGCATAAGGAGAGGGTGGATGAAATATACACAATGAGGAAAGACCTGGAACCAAAATCCAGCTAGAGATGAGCTATGGAGACCAGCATCATAAAGCAATGCCAAATGGCTGAGTTTTGTGGCATAATCGGAGAGTGAGCAGATACAGAACTCCAAAACATAGGCTTATGAAGTGAGAATTCATTTGATGAATAACAGAAAGCTGTTAAGGATTTTTACGATACAAAATGAAGGAAAGCAAATAACCATCATTTAAAAGGATATGTCTTGGGTACATCAATGTATTTTAAAAGTTCATGTGTAATAAAATAAAAAACATTCCAAACTCAACATTATTTTAGCAGTTATTAGGTATGGGGCATATATGTATATTCATCACCGAAGTAAAAATTAGGTTTCATCAATCAATGGTTCTAACTTTTTCCATTTAACATTTTATTTTATTGTGCTTTAGTGTGTAGGTTGTGCATGTCAAGGTATGTGTGTAGAAACTGAAGACTAACTTGCAAGAGGAAATTCTTTCCTTCTACCATGTGGGTCCCAGAGCAAGCACTTGGCTCCTGAGGCTTGATGTCAGATACCTCTACACACTAAGCCATCTTGCTGGCTCCAATGTCACTATTTTTTAAAGGGGTGATTATCCAATGCACATACACAGTTTTCAAACACACATTAGTTGTTGACCAGAAATGGAAGGACTGGGTGAAGTTGAGAGTGGATAAAGCCATAGCTCAGCAGAAAGAAAAAACAATATTTCCACCCTCTGAGCAGCAGTGCAGGAGATGTCCTTTATAGGCTCTGAGAGCTACAGGCATTGCAACAGTGGAGAGCACAGTCAAGGAGGGGCATATGTTAGCTTAGGACAGCCCTGAGTCAAATGGTCTACAGGCCAGCAAGGGTACCAATAAAGAACAGTTCACATAGACTCTGTAGGGTATACTAATGATATGAAGAAAGCTCTGATAAGGAAAATCATCTTGGTAATCCACAGGGTACACAGTTTCAAACAAAGAGTGATAAGCATCTAATGAGGCCACGAGCAACTAAGGAATCAAGAAAGAAAGTCACATTGAGTGTGGCTGCAATAAGAATAAGAGCAAAGGCTTGGCAATTTTGGCATGTGTGCAGTGTATGTGTATATTCTTGTGTATCTCTGTATAAAAGGGTGCTGCTGTATGCATCTGTGTGGTCATATGGCATGTATCAGTGAATATGTTCCTGTGGTGAGTATGTGCCTTAGTGACATATGTGACCATATGTGACTGATATTGCATTTAGCTGTTTTATGTATATTTCATGTTTCCTCAGAAAAGGTATATATTCTTCCAGAGACATGTTTTGAATTTCTTTAGATTACCCCAAGCAGTAGAAATGAGCTTTAATTGGTAAGCGTTAAGAATACATCTTGATAAATGAAATTTTTATATATGGAGTTCACCTAAAAAAAATTCTCACATGAGTATGTAAGCCTACATTTTTTCACATATTATAATTAAGTCTCCAAACTAAATTTATCAGATTTCACTATCCATATGTATTTTTTAATGACTTCTAAAAAAAATGAGTTTACAGAATTCAATGATTTGCTTACTTGGGCTACTAAAATGTCCCTAAGTTCACCTCAGATAATATTGCTTCATGATAATAAACATGGGTTAATAAACCAGAAAATTTATCCATGACCTTGAGCAACATGCCAAATCCTTTTTTGCACCTTAAACCCCTGCATGGTACTGATGTTGGCATTTTATAGGTAGGTAAGCATGAACTGTCTTATCATTAAAAATGCAGTTTTAGAGTTGTGATTAACATCTTACTTAAGTCTCCTGCAGAGGTGTAAGTCTGTTGCTCCCTTAAAGAGACCATTAAAAGAAGTCTTTTATTTATCTTTGATTTTAAGTGTCTTATTAATCTCTACAGGGAATCATCTCTGCATGAATGAAACCCCCGAGATCCTCATGATGATGACAGCAGTTAAACTGTGCCGATACAGGCTATTGCCACAGCCCTTGGTTTCCTGCCAGAAACTCTATTGTTGAAGATACCACACTTAGGACATAGGATTTTGAGAAATGGGGCCAGAAATTACCTTCCAGCCTTTCCCTAGGGACTAGCTTTTATAGTATTGGAAAGACATGCAATCTGCCAAGGAATGAGAAGAACCAATTGTCCTACCCAGCTATAATGCCTACAAACAACAATGACTGAAGGGCAAGATGTCCCAATGGGCACTTACATCTGAAGGCCCCTAACTAGGAGGAAACTCATGCCTAGTACCATGAATCTAGTTCATTATCTGTGGCTGGTGAGATGATGTATGCTGAAAGAGGGCCTACTACTGCCATTTCCCAAAACCACTGTGGTGGTTTGGATGAGAATGGCCCCTGGAGGCTCATATAAACATTAGTCCCCAGTTGGTGAACTATTTGAGAAGGATTGGAAGGATTAGGATGTGTGACCCTGTTGTAGGGCATATGTCTCTGCGGGTGGGATTCGAGGTTTCAAAAGCCTATCCCAGAATTAACTGTTCCCCTTCTGCCATCTGACTGCTTATGGATCAGGATGTAAAGCTCTTGGCTACTGCCCTAACACCATGTCTGTCTACTTCCCATCACAAGGATAAAGGACTAAGCATCTGAAATTGTAAGCAAGTTCCCCAGTTAAATGCTTTATTTTATATGAATTGCTTTGGTCACTGTCTCTTCCCAACAAACATTAGAAAAGTAAAGAAAATAAGTATATCTTTCACTACTCATCAAAGAAACTTCTTTGTGTACCAGAGACCAAAATTCCACAACTAGTCACAATGCAGAGAATAAGTGCCTGTGAGGTACCCATCCCCAATTGCTGTGTCTACAACATAGCCCCTACAATTAAGCCTCAGGAAACATCACAGAAAAAAAATGGAGTGGAACAATTTGAACAGTCAAAGGACTGGACACTGGCTGATAGTGACCTCTAAATAACACAAGGAAACTACAGCAGGAAATGTGAATGACATGATTACTTAAGCAAAATCTGAAAAATGGCAACACCAATTGACATGTCAATATGGAGGGCAAAATTTTCCCAAGGCTTCACCACTAAATGAGGAACTACATGAAATTAATAGTTGCTGAGAGAGGCCATTTTTTCCAGGGACAAGGTCTTTGAGAGGTTATCCTATCCCAAGATATCAACCCTTATTACATATGAATAATACCAAATGAACTCAGGAGGTTGTATTTATAAATTTGTGTGTGCAGGTGGGGTGTGTGTGTGTAAAACAATAATAAGAGGCCATGAATTTGAGGGGTATGGTAGATATACAGGAAGAGGTAGAGGAGGAAAGGATGATATAATACTCTTATACAAAATCTCAAAAGTAAACTAAAATTTAAAGGCCTATAAAGTCTAAATGATATAGGGCAGAGATGAAGAAGCAAGTTTTCTTTGTGCTGAAGCATGCTTCTAAAAGTCTTGCCCAAGGCACATCATGTTCTAACATTAAAACCATGTACCATTCAGGGGAAATACATAAACTCCTATCACTTTGAGATTTCTAAGCGTACTAGTAGAATGGCAATGTCTTCAACACAGGAAACAACTTGCTGTCAGAGGACATAGGCATAAAATTGTGCTAGACTAAAATCACAACTCTGGATTTAGCTTAACTTTTAGTGAGGAATTCATCTGCTGTCCAATTCAAATTCTGGAAGAATACAGAGAAAGTAAGATGAGTAAAAAGCATTGCCAGACTCAAATATTTATTCAGCCTATATTTATATCATACCAATATGGCAGACACTGATGCTAGATACAGAAGTAAAAAACAAAACAAATTCATGGCCCTATCTTCAACTTAGAATCTACTACACAGACTTACAAGCTACCATCTGCACCAAGGCTGGCCAGTGGTTTGTTTTTCATAGTCTACTAGCAAAGAATGGATTTTACATTTTTTTACACAATTGAACATTTTTAAATAGAAGCATATTTTATGACACATGAAAATTATCTGAAATAAATTTCAATGTCCATAAAATTCTACTTGGTACCCAGCCATGCTTGTTCATTTACATATTCTCTCTGGGTGAATTGAGTAACTGTGACAGAGACCATATGGATCCCAAAGCCTAAAATATTTCCCATCATAGGCCCTTTTCAGAAAATACCTGCTGATTCCTGATCCAGTAGACAAAAAAAAAAAAAAAAAAAACAAGAGCTAAGGTAAATTTCTAGGGTTGTACACACTCAGAAAAAGAAAAAGCAACACATTCATCCCAAGGGTAGGGGTGGGATAGTGAGAACAGCTGGCTGAAGATAGATTTAATGAAGAGATTCTCAAAGCCATGGTTCTTCATCATGGCTTCATCACCTAGAAGCCCTAACTACTAAAAAAAATGGTGATATTAGGAGATGAGGCCTTTAGGAGTTGATTGTGTTGAGATGAGGTTAAAAAAAAGGGGGGGGGAGTAAACAACAGGGCTAGTGATCTAATTAGAAGAAAATTCTGGCAAACCAGCCTCTATCTGCACACTTGTATCAAGTATTCATGTGAGCAAAGGGCCATAACCACAGTACACTGATACCCTGATCTAGAACTTCAGATCTAGAATACTAAGAAACACATACCTGTGTTGTGAGTCAGACAGCCTATGGTATTTGTTCTATCTGCCTGAATGTGGCCAACTGCTGGCATCAATAAAGAACCATGGAATTAAAAAAAATGTTATTTTTTGAATGCTGGGGGAGATTAAACCTAGGGTCTCACAAATTATCCATGTGCTCTACAGCTGGTCTATGTTCCCAATAGAATTTAAGGGATTCTTAAATGTGAGAGAGGGAAACAACACTTTTATTTTTACTACCATGTAGCTGAAATTAGCATTTTTTTCTAATCTTTAAATGTGAGCAAAAGTCCTTACCAACAGAAACCAGGACTATTTTTATATCATGCTAACATTTGCTATAGAGTTCTTAAATATAATTTATACTCATGATGATTTTTTAATTATGAGAGTTATTTGCCTTATTTTTTGTTAGCTTTTATACCCCAATTCATTATTACATTTCACCAGTTTCAATATAAATGGATGTATTTTCCCATGATCCTTGATTATTGCTTTTAAACACAGCAGAATCTAGATACTCCATCAGACTGACAACTGGGCATCCACAAGCTATACCTGGGCTGAAGGTGTGGCTCAGTGATGAGGTCTCTACCTATTAATAGCACTATGGAGCTTTGAATTAAATACCTAGAATCATAGATGGGAGGGGAGGCAATAAAAGTAAAACTTTCTGCTCTAAGCAAGTCTTTTTAGAAAAAAATAAAAAGCAGCAGTAATAACTGAGCCTTCACTAGCTTGCACCCATAGATGATACTGAAATATCAAAATATCATTGTGTTACTTATGAATAGCAACCTCCCTGACATCTCTGTGGCCACTCCCCAAGGATATGCAGTTTGGTTACTAAAGAATAAGCCTGAGCTTAGCAGGAGCCTGGTAAGACTTTTCTCCAGAACTGAATACTCAGTAGAGATGCTAGAATGTTTCAATACCCATCTCACATGCCAGAAAGAGGAGAGTGGTCAGGAGAGTCAGGGGAATGGGGCACGTGGAGGAAACCACAGAAGTCCAGATAGACTGAGATGTTGGGCTTGGTAGGAGGTAGTTAAAGGAAAAATTGAATAGGTAAGGAAAATCCTTAGAGTGTGATGGTTCTGGCTGACTGCCTGTGGAGCTTGATCTAAATCACAAGTCAGGGCAGAGGGAGTTAAAGGATGTAATTTACTTCCAAAAAAATATATTGACAGTAGCATGGCAGTGAACTGGCAGGGAAAACCATAGGGGAAGGGCAGGAAGGGGGGTAGACAGGGAATGAGAGGAAGAGGGAGAAAGATGCGGATGAGAAGAAGAGGAGACAGGGTGAGGGAAATCAATTAAAGGCTCTTTTAATTATCCTAAAGCATAAAGTCCAGAAGCAACAATTAAGTTAGAGCCCTGAATCAGTTTGAATGGCATTAACGATATGAGGAAGATAAGTCAGAGAGGGGATTTGACCCCAACAACCCACAGTCTAACCTAGACATGAATGGCATCTCAGTACCAGAAAAATGAATACTGCATTCATATTATCCAAAAGTGCAAGTGAAAGTATATTTTCAAATAACTGCTTGATATTTCAGGGCAAAACACACATGTATAATTTGAAGTCATATGTAAGTGACTTATAATAAGGAAATGGGCTTTTAATTCCTTGACTTCTACATTATAAATATAAAATATATTCCCAATGTTTTATAAAGATGTCTATGAAGGTTTTAAAATTATTCTTGCTATAATAAAAAAGTCAAAATATCTTAACACTATTCTTCATGTTTTGGGTCCAACAGGAATTTGTACCCTAGAAATAAATGCACCCAGCTTCTGCTAGCCCTAGGACAAATATTTTAATAGAAAAATAATTTGGGACATCCTAAAGAAGCGCCAATAAAGTTTCAGAAAAATTATTAAGTGTCTGTCAAGTAAATGTTATGTTTGAGGACAAGTGTGTTTTTCCTGTAACTAGGTCAAGATGTACAGAGAGCCAAGAAGGAAGCAAAAAAGTGTTCAACAGCAATAACCTATCAAGAGATAGCAGTTGATAGCCATTGTGGTGGCTATTACTAACCAAAGTCAAAAAAAAACTATTGATGAAAATGTTAAGAAATCAGAACCTCATCTATTGCCACAAGGTTACATGGTATATACCCAAAACAATGCCAACAGAAATGCATGCAGGTATCTATATGCCAGTATTCACTGTAGCATAGTCTTAACAGTAGGAGGATTAAAATGATCCAAATCCATTTGGGGAATTATTTGATAAAGTATTAATAAACAAATTATCAAATGTAATTCAGTCTTAAAAATTTAAATCCATCGTATAATATGGGTTAACTTTAAGAATATGCACAGTGAAATACAGAATATACCAATGGGTAAATGTCTGAGTCCAGCTAACAGGAAATGCATGAAACCAAATTCAAAGATAGATTTTTTTAAAAAAAAAATTTAAAGTTAAAAAGTGGTTCCTAGGGACTGGGAGTGAGAAAAATAGCAAGCCACTATTTAATTTGTACCAAGTTTGAGTCTAGGATGATGAAGATTTCTGCATTTCACAACATGAATATACTTAATTATGGAAATGTACTCTTTAAATTGTTAGAATGATACATATTATCTGGGTTATATTACAACAGACAAAAACAGGTCAGATAGATTTATTTGATGAAATAACTAAATAAAATGCATTCCTGTTGTCTTTTCCAAAAGACTTATACAAGTATCTACAAAAGAACAAGAGGACACATCCTGAGGACTACATTTTAGATGAGATCATTGCTGTGTGACCATCACAGAGTTATCTACATACATAAGCTGGAATGACTAAGACATAACTATGCAATGTAACTATGGGTCTACTGTTGCATGTGTCATTGACTCAGTGTCATTATAGGTGCATGACTGTGTACAGGCAGAAGCGAGATGACTCATTTTGTAGTCTATGGAAAATAGCCCACATAATCATGAAAGCCAGATAAGGGAACTTTCCTCTGCATTTTTCTCTGTCTAAGCGCACAATAGGGAGCTCAGACTTTCTTGACTCATTGTGCTGATTCCAATGTGAGTCCCCTTTGGAAACACTCATTAGTAATATTCTGCCTACTAACTGAACATTGCTTTATCCAAACAAGTCAAGATGTAAAATTAACCATTAGATATTGAGTTTTTAATCATATGTTTGCTTTTCAGTCTGCAGACAAAACTTTTGCATCCCTGATTATTCATATTCTCCATACACTTGTTATTTTTGTTTACCCAAGATAGGATTTCTCTTTGTAACAACGCTGGCTGTCCTACAGCTCACTCTGTAGATCAGGCTGGCCTCAAATTAAAAAATATGCCTGTCTCTGCCCCCCAAGTGCTAGGACTGAAGGTATGTGCCATCACTGCTTAATATGACAGATATGATTACTATACTCCTACAATGAGGCAAATAAATGTAAAACACAGCTGTATTGTTAAGATAGTAAGAAAATATGTGAATAATTTCATATTGATTGCAACACAAAATGATATTTGAAGGAGGTGTTTAATTAAATATACCTGTTTCCCTATGTTTTTGAATGGAAGCCCTGGAAGCATGAACTTGTTATGTATCTAACTCATAACTTCTTATGTTTCTATTGGTCAGCAAGGCTCTAGAGGAGCAAAGAGATGACCATCCCCTACTAAAACTTCTCTGCACCCTGGGATGGTACAAATCAATAATTCCTCAAATACATTCTAAATTTAAATATGTATATGCAAATATGATATAGAAGCAATGTGCACCTCTATTTTTACACTTCATTGCAAAGGCACCACAAGTTTTCATGTTAGAAGACAACTGATTTTCAGTTCACACAATATTTGAGCATCTTTCTCCATTGGTTAAATTTTCTGACAAGAATTCCAAAAAGATTTATTTTCTCAAGTCACCTGGTTAGGTTTCTGTCAACTTGAAACACTTTAGAATCAACTGGAAAGAGGAACCACAATTGATAAAATGCCTCTATCAGAACGTCCTGTGAGAAAGTCTGAGGAGCAATTTTTTTTAATTAATGATTGAGGTGGGAGGGCCTAGCACACTAGGGCAGTGCCACACTAGACAGTTGGTCTTGGGCTGTAGAAAGTCCTCAACAAGCCATGAAGAGCAAGCCAGCTGACAGTGTCCTTCCATGTCTCTGATTCAGTTCTTACCTCCTGTTTTCTGCCTTGAGACCCTGCCCTGACTTTTCTTCACAAAGCGCTATAAGCTGTAAAACAAAATAAACCCCTTTCTCCCCCAAATTGATTTTGGTCATGTCATTTATCACAGACAACACTAAGCAAAATCAAATACCAAGTCAATCATTCCTCAGTGAATCTCAGTAAATGAGACCCACATAAAACATTTGTTGACCTATAAGAGTCACAAGGCAAGAATCCTTAGGTATACTTCTACATCACTTTCAACACTAAAAACAATAACTTCTGCCATAAGATGCCCAAAGAATTCTAGAAACTTCCTCGTGTTACCCTTCACTTCATGCTGAAATCATCTATGAATATTCACTTAGTGTGACAGAATCAGGGGCTTGGAAGAGACCTTGAGGGACTCCATGGAACTCACAACTGCTTCTGAACATTGTAAGGGCATATGTTTTCCTTAAGCTAAATTTCAACTGCCAAGTGTTCTGAGACAAATGTTCCATAATTAGAAAAGACCATTTGCTAGAGACCATGCAGCTGTACACACCAATCTCCACTGTACAAATTGCTTCCCTGCTAATTCCAAGAATATGCTTTAAATTTTCTTCCTAGGAAAGTTATATTTTGAATGATTAAATATGTTAGTGGTAATTTGTTTATTATGTGAAGAAGGAAAATCATAAAACTGGATACTATACATAAAAAACATCATTATTACAAATTTAACAGGAGAAAATCCACCATGAATGTTGCTATGATATTCTCTATTCAAAAGGATGCAGTGTATTGTATTGACCAGTAATAAAGAAGGAGAAATAAAGCTCTTTGTAACTCTGTCTTCCTTCATACCATGCACAATAACACTAACTGCCAAAATTGCAAATATAATAATTAAAACACTCAATAAAGGCCAAGCAGTGACTTTTGAAAACTGTTGGAAAACAAATAACAAAATAATTTTTAAATTGGACTTACATTTAAAAGTTAAGAATACTTGAAAGATCAAATGTATGATGGTATATTATTAAAGATTTTATGACATAACAATAATCATTATGTAAGACATACTTAAGAGAATATCTACTAAATATATTTCATGATGCAAATGTTTTTAATATTTAATAATTGCTGGAGTGCAATGTCCTTATCTACTTTCTATTAATATGAAAACTGAATTCACAAATGTTAACTTACTGCTCAGACCGCATATATAATAAAGATGAGTCTTTATTCTAACACCAAAGCCTAGTTCTTTTAATAAGCACGCGCTTCTTAAACTCTAGCTCTATTTAGCTACCTTCAGTCAATTATCAGTTCTCTTTTAATGACATTTTCATCTTTATTAAATGCTCAAAAATCATTTATTTAATTTTAAAATTTATTTTTAAAATTTTTATTAAGTGCTCAAAAATAAAATATAACTTTGATGAAGTCATTGAGGTGAGAAGGATTTCTTTAACTTCCATAAACACAAGTAACCTACAAATTTTACACATGGTTTCAATATAATGGGAGGCTTCAATGGCATTTGAGACGTCTTGATAACATTCTCTGGGGTTCTGGAAACTTCTTCCTCATGAGCAGAATCACTTCTCCCCACTGACTTGTGCTTCATGCAGAGTAACTCAATGAGGTTAAAGAATTCATTTTTAAAAGTCACAGCAATGCAAGTTGTCCTCATTCTAGTTAGTGCCATAACTGGTGCAAACTGGAGTATACGTAGATGGAGGCTCAAGTCAGTCAGTCATTTTAACTTAGACAGAATAAACACCAAGACATAGATCATGATGACTAACAAACTTTGGGCATAAAAGAAAAGGATGGGGGGAATTCCTTAGGTGTCCCACTCTTCTTCTCATGTCTCAACAATGCACTGTGTCATTTTCTATCTAATAAACCAAATTTAAATTACAAGGAGTACTGTAGAAATACATTTCTATAAAAATATTATTGCACTTGGAAGGCAGAGGTAGGCAATTCTCTTAGTTTGAGGCCAAGCTGGTCTACAGAACAAGTTCTAGGACAGCTAGGGCTACACAGAGAAACTGTGTCTAGGAAAACCAATATATATTTCATAACTATATATTATAATTAACAATATGTATATTGATAATTGAGGCTTAGGATCAGCCAGCAGAAATATGGAACATGATAAAAATAACAGGGAACAGATAAGCCTGAGGTCAACTGTGACAACCTTGGTAAATGGCAAAGGTCAGGAGCATCAGGCAAAAGAGCAGGAAAGGAAGTGGAAGTAATTTTTAGAAAATGCATGAATTTCTTTTTAATATGGCTACAAGCTAGGAAACAGCAGCGAAAAGAGGATTTAATAGTAGATATGTGAAGTCTAAAATACAAATTCCATGGTGAAAATGCTAAATATAACTATTACATTAATATTAGGCTATTAAATTGTATTATCATATTGTCAAGTGCTTAAGAGACATTGGGAAGTTAAAAGCCATTTTATATTAAGGAAATGAAGCTCCCTGCTCCTCAAAAATCATTTACTATCTCCCTACTTCACCTTCTGAAATGCTAAATACATTCATCATTACATTTTATCTGCACTTCAAGATAGAACCATCCTGGGCTAAAGAGAGACCTTGTCTCAAAAAAAAACAACATCAGAAACAAACCAACAGAAAAGATGAGATACAGACATTGCTCTCCATTATCACGTTAGTGCTACAAGCTCATTTTCTTAACCTCTTCTCTTCATTTGCATACTCAGTCCTTTTACCATTCCATTCTAAGCTTACAGTCCAAATAGCTTCATGTCAAGTTAAATTTGAGACAATCATCAGATAACGTCTCGTGATTAATTCATTAATGAGTCATTTTTTTCCTGATTTATCAAAGATGGAAATGAGATCGGTTATAAGAGTTAAAAGAAGAATTGGCAATTAAGACTCGGTTAAAAGAGAGAGCTAGAATATAGCAATGGCTGAATCAGTCTAAGAAGTTTCTCAGGTGCAAAGTTTTCACGCTGGCAATTTTATTAATGTTAAAGATGTACCTGATTCATAGGGGTCACTGATTTTGATCAATTTAAAGGAGTTACTGGACCATCATATTTTATATGAGCCTAAAGGACAATGAAGTGACAGATGAACTGTATACCTGAATGTGTATATAATAGCTAGTCTGCAGCAACATCCCTCTTTGGCAAGCATTTATGCCAAACAATGATCCTTAGAGACCAATGCTACATTAAAGGGTCAGATATCTAGCTTTTCACCTTCTATCCAGTTGCCACTAGAAAGGCTTTAGATCTCTCCTGGACATGCTAACATTATGTTGAGATCACTGTGAAGGTTTTATATTCCTCAATGTTACAAAGTCAAAAGCAGAAAGAAATTAGAAAGAACATGATGATTGGTCAGCTCTAGAGACTGCCACTGGTGCATCTCTGCTGATAGAATGGCCAAAGAGGATTAGAAACCCATTAGGCAGACAGCAAGAGCAGGGAGAAAGACTGCCAGGGAAGCAGAAGAGGGTATGCTAGCATCCAAGGCAGCATCAACATCTGCTACAAAGGCTCTTATAGGGAGCCATATATGAGCAAAACTGTGAAGGCTTCAGCTCCTGGTAGAAACTCTGAGTTGGCAGATAAAGTACTACACTGCCCTCAAACTGTCTGCATAACCAAAGATGACCAAGTGCAGCCTCTTCCTCTACCTCCTGAGTGCTCTGATTACTGATGTGCATCACCATTACACCAGATTTACATGATGCTAGGGAGAAAACTCAGGACCTAGACTCTATAGGTACTCTAACAACTGAAATACATTCCCAGACCCCTGATCAGATACTAAAGTCTCATCTATAGCAACAAGAACAAAAAATATAGAGGAAGAAGTGGACAAGGAAAATATCTGGAAAAAGAGTATTTACTATGTTGGTGCATATTTACTTGTGGTGGAATGCTCTCTGTATGATGTAAATAAATAACTGTTTGGACCCATGCAGGGCACCGTAGAAGTGGGTGGAGAATCAGAGGCAGCCAGGTAGAAGGAGGGTGGAGTTAGCCATTCTGCATTGGACCCCCAAGAGGAGCAGACATGTAAAAGGTACCGGCCAGCCACGGGCTGAGCCACGTGGCAGGAAGATTAATGGAAATGGGTTAATCTAAGAAGAAAGAGCTAGCTAGTAATGGGCATACGACATGGGCCAAACAGTGTTAAAGTATATAAGCGTGTGTTTCATTTCTTTTGGGGGACAAAAGCCGCGGGCGCGCGAACCAGGTTCCAAATTGCCGGCACCACACGCGCACCAAGTCACAAATCTCCGCACCCAAACAGGCCAGGAAAAACCTACTACAACATTTACTAACAACATAAATCTGTCTTTTGACTGATGGAATCAAAAGAAACAAAGGTGAAAAGTACAATGTTATAATCAGAGACAACAATCCTAAACTGGCAAGTATGGGTATTTTGCTTCCATCCTGCAAGACAGTGTAGCCTTGAGGAATTTTACAATCTCACTAATGGCCTCTTAAAGGAATCAGAAATAAAGTGGTATGCAAAATGGAACTATTTTTAACAATGACTTCAAAATAATAGATGACAAGAAAATATAGTTCAGTCATCAGTGGCCTTTTATATAAATATATATTATATTTAGCTAATCTACAGGGTGATGACAATGAATTTTAATGGGCTTCAAAAAGAACAGTTCACAGATTCGCTTCACTACCTCAGTATGGAAAAGAAGCATTCCAATAAAGGGCACACAGGTTTATGTAGGCTGTGAGGCTAACAGAGAAAATTAAGATAAAGAATTACTGAGTATGTGGCATTAAGGTACAAAGATCAAGGTACCACCTTATAGCAGCATAGGAGACTTTAAAGCCAAGAACTGTGACTTTATCTTTTATGTCTACCTTCTGACACACAATAAAGGGCCAATAAATACTGAATAACTCATACATATTCTTGCCTGGTGTTCTAAGGTATAACTGCTTCTCCACTTTTCATCTCAGGGGAGCCCTTAATATTATAAACAGCCCCATTTAATTTAATTGATGTCAAAGCCCAGGAAAGAAGTAGAATAAAAAAATTAAATAGGTAGTTTGTGATTCTTTAAGAGAGGACAACAGAGACTGGAGAGCTTCTGACTTTAATGAGATCCATGTTCAATGAGCTTTCAATACCCAGAAGGGTCCATTTCACAGTGGCGAGGCTCCAAATGCATCATATTCAGGTCATAAATCAAAACCTTCAGTGTCTGGCATGCTACTGAGATGGATAGGCTGGCAACTCTTTGTGGTGACATGATTTCCTAAGGGTTGGCACATTTCAAACATCATGCCTAATTCAAAAACAGCAGCACATGTTGGGTGAATGTCATTGCACATCTGTGGGTAACAACAGAGTTCATCTTGAATCTCATTAAGGAAATAGCCGCTGCATCTGTAAGCTTCTTTTGTCAGTTGCTGAGGCTTCATTCCTAAATACTACACCAAAATGTCTAGAGCCTATGTTTTCATATTTGCTGAAATTCAAGTAAACACATTCAGAAAAGTCATACCAATAAATTTTCCTTATATGTTGAACAATGTGACTTTAAATCAGAAATGTTTTGAAAGTCTATACTGTCCAGTGAAGATGTCCCCATTCCTAGTTATTCTTTATGTCCTAGTGATTCTCTTTCTGTGAATAATGTATTAATGCTAGAGGCTGTATTTTGATGAATCTTTAATTAGTTATGTTTCTTGAAAAAGAAAATGGAGGACTAAGATTGCATATCTATCAGTCACATACTGTATACCCCACCTTTGGAGTCCACTGTGGATATGCTGTGGTAGTATTTTAATTTGTGTTATATATGTCTTTATTACCTCAGTTCACTGCCACTTGAAGACTAGATTCAATAACCATAATTTATGAAACCTTTGGTTCCTCACATAAATATGAATTCCAGAGTCCTGTCTGGTCCATTGTAGAAGGACTTATTAAAAGAAGCCGGCAGTGCTATTTGGCTCTTATTTTCTAGGCATGAGAAATAAAAAGGGTCCTTTGGACTCATTCTTTCTTTAGTAAATTAAATAAAATTTGATTTAAAAAAATGTAATTTTCTCTTCAACAGAATTCCAGAAAAAACACCAAGCAAAGGAACTCCTTAAACATTTCACTGGCATATTACATCAAGAAATGCCCACTGAGCTCAACCTTTTCACATTTTCAAATCTGCTTTTGGCACAGCATGAGAATACCATGTTCCTTCTTGTGTTTTTTGTTTGTTTGTTTGTTTGTTTTTTTCATTTGGAAGATTCATTGTGTTGCAGAGAAAATTGATCAGTCAAGTCAACAACATCGAAAAAAAATGATCTTGGTGAACATGAATGGGGAGAATGGTTGGGCTATTATGCAAGATAGAAAACAATAGTGTTTGATTTTATACACACAAAAGAGATGGGATAATCTAGAATTTAAAAGAAGATCACAGATTGATTCAGGAGAAAAAAATCTGAATCATTTCTAGAAAGATGATCGTCTGTTTAAATATATTAAATACATTTCTTTTTCTTGCACTTAGCATTATTATTCACACAGTGGCAGCAACTGTGAACTGCTTCCTGAGTGATGCTAAGCAAGTACAATCCAGCTGCCCAGTGACTAATTTGCTCATCCACAGAAACGGAAAGCCTACCTGCTCCCCAAGGTCTTTCACTCCCTTTCCTGATGCAACTCAGCATGTTTCTCTCCAAGCCTCTGCCTCACCTCATGACTGAGGAGCCTCTGAAAATTCACTGCTGATTACTCCAATGTTCTAACAGCATGTTCTAAACTCTGTGGGCTTTGTGTTAAATAAAAACAGGAGATAGCATTTGTTATTCTTAGCCAGACTTTCAGACACTCAGACTTTAATCTATCTTTGGCCAACATAGTTGTGTCTATTCCCTTTATTAAATAATAATGAATAAAGCTGGGTGTGCACAAAAATGGTGCATACCTTTAATCTCACCACTCAGGAGTGGATTTCTATGAGTTTGAGGCCAGTCTCGTCTACATAATGAGTTATAGAACAGTCAGAGTTATATAATAAGACCATGTCTCAGAAAAAGAAAGAAAGAAAAAGAGGCTGGAGAGATAGCCCAAAGGTTAGAAGCACTGGCTGCTCTTCCAGAAGACCAAGTTCATTTCTCAGTAGCCACATGGCAGCTCACAAATGTTTGTAACTCCCATTCCTGGAGATCTGACACCTTCACACCAATGCACATTAAATAAAGTTAAATAAATTATTTTTAAAAAGAAAGAAAAAGATAAGGAATGAAGAAAGGAGGGAAGGATAAACAAAGCCTAGCCTCTGTTTCTTAACACTTAATGATGGGCGCTTACCAAAAACAGATAAAGCCTTGGGTATTTAAACTCCAAAAAGTTTAGGCACCCTCTCCACTATTGCTTGGAGTCTTAGTTAGGGCAATCTTTGTGGATTCTTGGGTATTTCCCTAGCACCAGGTTTCTCTCTAACCCCACATTGGCTTCCTCTATCAAAATATCTATTTTGTTGTTCTTCAGAACTTGCCTTCCCTTATAATCAAATTGATGACCACCCTAATTGTTATTATAGAACCTTCAACCAGCAACTGTTAGAAACAGATGCAGAGATCCACAGCTAAGTACTGGATCAAGCTCCCAATCCAGCCAAAGAGAGGAAGGAGAGATCATATGAGCAAAGAGGTCAATATCATGAGGAAACCCCTAGAGATAGCTGACTTGAGCTACTGGGAGCTCACTGAGTCTGAACTGACAGCTGGGAACCTGCTTGGGACTGAACTAGGCCCTCTGAATGTGGATGATAGTGGGCAGTTAGTGGGACCCCTGGCAATGGGACTAGAATTTATTCCTGGTGCGTAAACTTGCTTCTGGGAGCTCATTCTCTACAGAGAAACACCTTGCTCAGCCTTGATATTGGGGGAGGGGCTCGGTCTTTCCTCAACTGGATATGCCATACTGCATTGAATCACCATGGCAGCCCTTCCCCTTTCTATGGAATAGATGGGGGGACAGGATAGAGGAAAGCCTCAAATGGCATATAGACTGATAATTTTGATATAATCATGGTTACATTCACACATATATAATATTTTAATTAAAATTAAACTAAAATATTTAGGTAACATTATTGATATACTTTACAGATATATGGTTCGTATAAAATTAAAATAAATATTTAGAAATAATATGGAGATTTTAAAAACTTAATTTATGACTCTACAAGAAAATACTTTCTGTGTGGAAAAGTTATCTAAATGGTCAAATTCCTAATGACACTGAACAAATTTTGGAAATTTGAGAAAATTTTGAGCTTCACCTACATAATAAAGAAACTTGATTTTGCTCATGGTCATGAGTTCCTACGGATTCCTTAAAAGGGATCCCTCTCCCCTCAGTGTAGAAACAATAATTCCACCATCCTAGATTGTACTACTGTAAAATTTTATATCATCAAGCCAACAATTTAAGTACTTCTTACTCCAAACTAATAAAACATTGACAAGCATTCTCTTTCTGATTTCACAAATATTTCTCATGCCACTATAATGTACCAACATCTATCGCTAACCCCACCTGCAGCCAGGATACATACTTATCCTGTCAACAATATTTAATACCAACTTAAAGGAATTTCAAATCTGTTTTGTTGGGCATAACCAATATGGCACACCATGGGAGATGGAGACAGTACAGCTGAAGGTCCATAACATGCTACTACAAGCTCTAGGCTGATGAACACAGATGGTACTAGTAGAGCTGTCATCTAAAAATGATCGTTATTATTGAGCTGGAGAGATGGCTCAGAGGTTAAGAGCACTGACTATTCTTCCAGAGGACCTGAGTTCGATTCCCAGCATCCACATGGTGGATCACAACCATCTGTGATGACATTTGGTAACTTCTTCTGTACACTGTACTTTATACATAATAAATAAATAAATCTTTAAAATGATTACTAGTTTCCTTATAATCTAAATAAGTAACAAAAATAACAAAAGTAGCAATGTATGCACCCTTAACTGTACTATGTCTTCATCAATTTGGCCTTTAGGTACTTAAAGATGCGAGGAGTTGACCATGCTTTTCAAATATAAACATGTACAGAACAAGAATGACAGTCTGTCAGGAGCCATCAAATCATGTTCTGAGAGGAGAGACGGTCACCAGCAATGGCCTCAGTCCTTCTTGGTATTTTGTCACTTTCTAGTCCAAATAAAAACTTGAAATCTTTATTTTAAATCAACCACACAGTAAGTAGACAGTGAGCTGTAACAACTGCATTTACTTAGGAGGCAAGGAATATTTTCAAATTCAAACTTCACTATTTTGATTTGCTTTTCAGTAGCTATTAAACTGCAATGGTACTTTTGATGTGCTTTTACTGGCTTACTTTTACAATCCTGAAGTAACAATCAGGGTAAACAAAGCCATCTGCACTCAGTTGTATACCATACTGCCATGGAGAAAGACGTACTTAAGAAACACATTTGGGAGTATGGGAAAGAGTGGACTTACACAGAACAACACCCATCCTTTTTTTGCTCACTTCAGGGATGGCTTTAGTACTCACTCACCCATCTCCTCAAGGGGTTATTGAAAAGCACTAGAAAGACCTGAGAAGATTTCTGGTTAAAAATTTTAAGTTTCAAAAAGTGTTTTCTTATAAAGATAATAAAACTACAATTTTGTAGCCTAATGGTGCACAAAAGGCTAGAACAACCTGAATTTTGGAAAATTAGAAGGGCATTTATTTTAGTCATGATCTCCACATTATTTGCATTCTTGATAAAAATTTTACAAAAAAAAAAAAGTGTTTTCTCTTAGTAACATAGTTGGTCTTTCAATATGAAGAAGGAAAGATAAAAAGCAAGGTCCTGAGTTACATATTTGTTTAAAACTATGACTTCTTTGTCTTTTAATAAAACAATCAGTGCATCTTTTATTCACAACTCAAAACTATAGCAAGACATGAACTATACAAACTGTCCTAAGGTCCAAGGCCTATAGAGTACTGAAGGGCCCGAAAGCGCAAAACCACACGGAGCCACAGAACAGGTGGGGATGCTCACCCCTCTCCTGCACTCGAAAGAAAAAAATCACCTTGAACTGGCTCCCTTCAGTGCTCTGGGTGCTCCCCAGAAAGAAAGGTGCTCCACAGATGCCAAGAGTCAGATCTCAGGAACTGTTCTTGACCCAAATCCCATGTTTATAGGCAAATGGTAGAAAAATATAAAGTCAACAGAAGATTTTTGACTTTTTGAAGAAGTCTCACTCTGTTCTGGAACTCACTGGTATAACCAGATTGGCCTCAGCCCTACAGTATCTTCCTCCAGCAGCCTTCTAAGTGCTGGGATTATAGGTGTGAACGACCACCCTCCAGTTTAGAACTATTTTTAAGTTAATAGCAATATAATTGACACTAATGAAGCTTTGCAGTAATAGCAGGCCTTGGAAGACAGCTCCTTATTTCACTGAGAAAGGAAGCTCAAGAGTGTAATCATACCATCAGAAAAATGCCTGGATAAAACATATCAACTAGGAAAGTAACTTGCCAAAATTAAAGACGAACATCTCTCTGTAACTCCATACGAAGGATGCAGTACAGTGACTGGTCAATCAGGTTGCTCCAATAATTAGCAAAGTGATTGTAGCGGGAAATCAGAAGCTACCCAGGTAAACTCTGATGATGTCGAGGAACCAGAATGGGGTCAACTGGAAAGAGCCCCGGAACGGACGAGGAGAGAGCCTGGCCCCTTTTTGGACCTGTACCATGGTTAGGAAAGACTGTTCAGTGGCACTTTCCTGCGCGCTGCTTCTCATTTTCCCTCTGAATACCCATTGTACCATAAGTGTCTTTGGAATAATAAACATTACCCAAATATATAAATATAGCAGCCTGGTAATTCCGCAATAAGTGATAATCATTTTAAGACTTAACATCATGTGTAAAATACATTGGCATTGATTTCTGAAAAAAAGAATGCAAATATATTTTAGTTTTTCTGGAATGTCCCAAATGATTCATTTGTCCTGACAGGTTAAGTTGTTATTCTTTAAAATCTTGAAAGAGATGAGGAACCTCTGCAGAAGAACAGGCAGAAGAGCCACACATGCATCCGCATTGACATATTAGTAGTGGGGACATTCTGTGGCCAATTTTCAAGAAAGCTACTCATCTCCAGCTCAGACACAGGGCATTACAGACAGAGGGAGAGGAAGAGATAAAAGGCACAGCCCTGCATGCATAGCATGTATTTCATCTTTATTAGAAAACAGCTCAGAGCCTCTGCAGAGCAGTCAGGGGACCAAATGTCGTGGAGATGGGGCAGGCAGACACCTGTCAAAAGACAAAATCAGCCAGAGCGGGAACACACACACACACACACACACACACACACACACATTGGACAACCACACAAAGGCTAATATTTCATGGAGGAGCATTTAAGGCAACACCCACATCAAATGAATTGTTAACAGGGATAGGGAAAGTGTTAACCAGGCTGACAGAGAGGCAAGGAGCAGAGCCAGCCCTTTCCAAGGGGTTATCTACTTTATCAGAAACTGCCATTAGCCTATGATTAAGACTGAAGCTTGTTTCCTGTGAAACCTGGGTTTACATGGCACATTGTAAAAATAAATTTAAGCTGTTCATTTATAAAAAACAAAAGCATTATCTTTCTGTGAAAATTCTATCATGATATATAATTTAATATCAATGTATTAAATATATTATATTTAATAATATTCAAAGACTGTGCTATTTTGGAAGAGCTAAGGAAGTGGATCTCAAACACTAGAGGCAACAAAATTAACTTGGAGGGTTTTCCAAACTCAGATTACAGGCTCCCATCCTGATGGCTATTCATCCAGACAACATATTTAAGAATCAACCATCTATGGAAAATTGAACAGCATATATATTTTCATTGCCTGGGCTACTAACCAGTCCTCAAGAACAAGACCACAGAAAACAGCTCAGATCTGCACTTTGCTTTTATAACACCTTTAAAAGCTGAAGGGAAATTATGAGGCAGTTTAATTGAAGTAGAACATTTGCTTTTGTCTAAATTATTTGAAAATATATTCCTAAAAAAAAATAAAAATAAAAAAAAATTAAAAAAAGAAAATATATTCCTATCTATAAAGCACTGACTTAGAACCTGTATGTAAGCATATCTGTGGACCATCTGGCAATCCATTTACAAGGCAGATTTGTACACCTAAAGTAGAGCTTCAGATTGATCATTATAACTAACTCCAGATGATGGTCATGTCATTCATCTAAGGGCCAGACTTTGGGCAGAAAAGTCTTATTTTTGTATGGAAGGGAGTGATATAACTCAGGGATCAAAGTAAACACTCCAGTCATGCCACCAGTATGCAAAGCCAAGCTCTATCACTGAGTAGCTGTGTGACTTGGGCCAAGTTACCTAACCTCACTGTGGTTAACTGTGGTGATTTATTTTATATTTAATAAAATCAGCCTGGAATATCAGAGAAGCAAATCGCCCACAGTCAAGTCATCAAGGTCAGAAAGTGGTAACCCACACCTTATATTTACAATGAGTTTATTAGTAGGGATATTCACAGGTCATTGTGTTTTTAGATTTTTACATATTTGTTTGTTTTATGTGTATGAATGTTTTGCCTGAATGTAGTACATGTGTGCCTGGTTCCTTACAGGCCATAAGATGGCATCAGATGCCCTGGAACTAGAGTTAGGGATAGTTGCAAATCCATCATGTAGATGCTGGAAACTAAAACTAAGTGTCTGTGTGTGTGTGTGTGTGTGTGTGTGTAAGTTTAAAAAGCCTATATTTCTGTTTCTTAGATAAACTTAGGATTTAAAATTTAAGAGTAAATATATACAAATATTATAATTTGTACAATACAATATAAATAATACAAAATAGGTAAATTATGTGCTATAACTCTAGCCTCCTTTCTCCTTGTACTACCAAAAGCTTATTAAGTATCCATTCAGAACAACCTTCTAAGTAGCGTGTTGTTGGTATATCCTTTCTGTTCAGCCCAAAGTGATCAAACTATACACATGTCATACCCCTGAGTTGGTCTTTCCTTTCTGACAGGGTGGTTAATCTGCCATAATTGTGCAGTACATACTTTCATCGCCTTCAAATCTCTGTTTGAGTATTATCTCCTCAAAGAGACCAATCCTATCAATCTCTAGTTCTTCATTCTACTTATTTTCTCAATATTTTTTGAGTAATGTTTATTTCAATGTATGTGAATGCAATTATGTATCTGTTTATATCTCCTATTAGCATCTTAGTTCTAAGAGGAATACAAATATGACTGTTTGTTAAAATCCTAGATCTGAGATCCTTTGCTAGGATAGGATCCGTGTCCCCAGCACATAAGACCGTGTTTGACACTTAGTAGACACTAGATATGGTGATATATTGTATATTTAATAAAAGAAACCTGGAAAAACAGAGAACAGAATCACCCACAGTCAGGCCATGTAGGTCAGAGGGTGGTGATTCATGCCTTTAATCCCATCACTCAGGAGACAGAGATCTTCTGTATTTCTGTGAGTTCAAGGCCTAAAAGCCAAACTGCAGTAGCTCACACATTTAAACCTAACTCTAGGATTGTGATGCAGAGCTGAACAACCATGATGAGAAATAAAACATCTGGGTAGAGAAAATATTTAAGGCAGGAGGAGGCTGACATTCATGCATTTTGTAGAAGTGACCAGCCAGGCTGAGGACTCTTGAAAACAGCACTTACCCTGTTCAGCCTGAAAAGTTAGCTGGGTGAGAATTGACTGTGGTCTGTTTCCTCTCTCTGATATTCTAGCTTTTCCCCAACATTTAGTTCTGAGTTTTCATTATATGCTAACTAGAATTCATGCAATAGGTAACAATATCTATACAATTAATAACATGTTCTACTGACTTAGAAGATTTAAAGAAGTTAACACTTGGAAAGCATAGGAAAGTATTAATATTTACAACCAGTATCTACTGAGAAAGGGAGTGATCCTGCCTGCAATAACCTACTTACGTTAGTTTTTATGTATTATTTACAAGGAATTTACATTAAGTAGGCAAAAGCTTTTTTATGAGATTAAATATTTGATTACACAGAATTCTCCATCTGTCTGTCTCTTGGTGTTATTTTTAACACTTCTTAAAAGCATTTAGAAAATAAACATCTTTGTATCTTTGGATTTCAATGGGTGTGTTTTTACATCTGAGGTAGAACTGAATTAAGTGGGTGGGGTTAGGAGAGCTAGAATATATATAGGGTGTATTTATCACACGTCTTGTCACTGTGACAAAGTGCTTGACAGAGTGATTCAAGGAAGGAAAGGGTTGTTTGGGGGTTCTGTTTGTTTGTTGCTTGTTTGAGGGTCATTGTGTGAGGGTGCAGCCCATCATGATGGGCAAGGCATAGTGTCTACAGTCTAAGGCTGTGGCAGAGGGAATAGAAGACTTCTTGCTTAAATTCTTGCAAACCATGAAGCATGGCAGCATAGAAGGCAAAGGAAACATATCCAGGCTATAAACCTCAAGACCTATTTCTCTACAAATCCACTTCCTTAATTTAGGCCCAACCTCTCCAAAGTTCAACAGTATCCCAAAGAAGCATCATCTGCTGAGGACTATATATTCAGAGAACCCTGTGGGGAGACACATTTTATACATAAACCCTAAGAATGAGAAAGAAAATGACATTTTTCCAACTCTGCATACATAATTAGTGATCAATGTTCACACTGATTATTTTTATGGTTTTCTGGTATATGGAATTGGAAGGACTTATAATTTCTTTCCCAAAAGCATCTTTACTGGCTATGTTCTTATAAACATAGGGATATACTCTCTACTTCCCATGTTCCTGGATCATCAGCAAGAAAGAAGGCAATGCTAACAGCAGGTGTAACTACTGACTACTTACAGTCCCATACCAGTCTGACTTTCTAATGAGGACCTTTGTTTAAGAGAGCTAAATATTTATAAAGTGGGGAAAACAATAATTTTCCATGAATAATATAGAGTATTTTTATTCCCAAACTACTCTATTGTGATGATGCAGTGTGCAGCGCCTGTCTGCTTCCAAATGTCAGCCTAGTGAGATTGTTTTCATATAGCTGTCAACATTTTATTGAAAAGGTAATCTGGGATAATTGTAGAGGCTTGAAACTGCACCTGCGATAATTTCCCTCCAGACTTTGGGGAACAGCCTCTCTTAAACAATAGCATAACTGAGAAGATTTGCAATCAATAGTTGGAATTTTTTCTCACCCACAGCATTCATACTTGAGATCATAAATATAAACACACATTCAAGTTCCCTGAGCCAGTTGGTGACTGCAATAACTGAAATGAGACCCTTACAAGAGAAAAATATATCAAAAAAGAAAAAAATTTGAATTTTAGTGACAACTGATATATACAGAGAACATAGTACTTAAAAATATCTTAAATGCTAATCCTAGCTCTTCAGAATATGTACTAAATACTTGAAAGGGTCCTAGAATCTTAAATCTTGCAAGTTTTAGGACAATAACATTTCTTTTAAAGGTTATGCATTTCTACTTGTCCACTATAACGGTTTTATGTAACAGTGTCTCTTTTATATTAGCAAAGAGGGAAAATAGGCCATTCACCTGATTTGCTAATCAAGTGGCAGCCATTTTGTAATGGCCACAGATACACTTAATTAGCTTCCCAGTTTTATAAGAAGGAAATTTCCCCATCATCCACAATGTTGCAGTCTTTACTCAAAAACAGCGTCTAGCATCAAGATAATTTAGAGAAGTAAAAATAAATCTACTAATGAAAGCTGATCACAGAGCAACCAGAAAACAAAATAAAAATAAAAAAAAAACTTGACATACCTACAGGCCAACTCTAAACTAACAGACATGACTCAAAGTTGCTTATAATGGTTATAGATGTACAGGTTTCTTAGCATCTAAAGACTATTAGCTGCATAACGTTTGCATAAGTACATATGTAAAACTAAGTAGCTCAATGATGTGTGTGTGTATTTTGTAAAGAAAACCCCTTATCAGATGAGTCGTCTTGATGAATATTATAAATGTCATTTCCTGCAAAGCTGAACATAAGCAGATTACCTTTACAAAATTAATGAAGACAGTAAGTTTTTCACATTTTATTCTTTCTGATATTGTAAATGTCTCAGGTATAACAATGGAAACTAGAAGTCTTTGACACACCCATAAGTAAAATGGAATGAATGAATAAATAAATAAATAGATGCAATACCTTTTGTTTTGTTTTGTTTTTCAAGACAGGGTTTTTCTGTATAATCCAGCTATCCTGGAACTTGCTCTGTAGACCAGACTGATCTTGAACTCACAAGGATCTGCCTGCCTCTACCTCCTAAGTGCTGGGATTAAAGGTGTATGCCACCACTACCACCCAAATCAAAATACATTTTTAAAGATTGTGAGCAACAAATTGTTTCACACGCAAATTTCTGGAGATAAATGGTTGCATTGACAGAGATGAGCGCATCTGTAAAATGGGACTAAAGAGTCTGTTACATTTATCTCAGTTGTATGAGAAAATAAGTACAAAATAAACATCAAGGGAATAGGCCACATGATCTGAAGTCAAGGGCTTACATGGCATAAGACTTGGACTTTGCATGGAGTTCCTTTAGAGTTCTGCTGGCGTCTCAGAAGATTTTGAAGGTAAATCACTACCTATCCTTGATAAGGAATTGCAGAGAGATATGTGACTGGCTCAGGGTCTCACTTGGAACCATTGTTCAAATTTACTCTAATTTATTGACAGATCTCTGAATGCTAGTTTGAAACCTAATAGAAAAAAAAAATGCCAGCCCTTGGGAGATGCTATGGATATTGATAAGAAACAGGATGAGTGGAAGGGAGAAAATTTACACTCAGGCCTAAATTCCTGTGTGAGACCCACACAGCTCAGTTCACAACTCCACTTAGCCCAAGGGCCAACAAGATACAAATTACTGCTCACTTAAAATTAAGCTATTTGAAGAATCAAATGGATGGGGATGGGGTGGGGGAGGCTGAAGGAGGATTGAGAGGGACTGGGAGGAGGCAAGGCAGTGGTAGGTGTGAAAAAAAACTTATTAAATAAAAAAATGGAAAAAAGAATCAAATATATTACCTAGAAAAGCTGACCTATGAATAGAATTTGAATAAACCTAAGATTTGTGCTTGTCTCTAATCATTAAAGCAGATTGGACCAATATCGCGGTAAAAACTCGCCTTAAGATATGTTTTAAACAGGGTTTATTTGGTGAAAATAGCTTATAAAACAGAGCCGGTTTTAGGAGAAGATGACAGGATGAGGTTGTAGCGTGTTGGAGCCTTTTTAAGGAAGATTTTTTATTTTTATGCCGTACGTCCGAACTCCCGGGCAGCTGGAGCGAACTGTGTATTTGGTCGGGGAACTTTTGTGAGAGAATGACGACTTTTTGTCTTGGTCTCTTTTTTTGAAGGTCTATTTTTGGAATCTTTTTCAGTTAACCACGCCCAGCTCGTCTCCATTCCTATGACATGATCGTTTACATATACAGTTCCTGATTTCCCGCTACAGACCAAACTCAAAATAAAAAATCTACACTAAATCAACTTGTACCACAATACAGAGGCAGAAACCTTGGTTCACTTACTCCAAGCCTTTTTTTTCAAGCAGCATCTTGATGGAGGATTTCAAAGACCAAAGATGTGAGTTGTTCTCTGGGCAACTCAACTTTCAGACATGAAACAAAACAAAATGAGGAAATAAAACATCAAAACCAGTGACCAGAAAATGAGCAGGTCAGGCAAACTACAATAATGTAGAGTCTCTGGTGGCTCTTTATAAACATGCAGAATGCAAAGTCTAGTGGCAAACATGGACAGCAGTCAACCTTACGGGCAACACACCAGGACCTGTTCCAAGCAACGCTGAAGGCAAATGGTGGTATTAGGCCAGGCCAGAGCAGCAGGTCTATGTATGATGAGAGAAGGCCAGTTAAGGTTATTATACAGCACAGTTAATGATATTTCATGCCTGGGGTGAATAACACACTTTTGAGGTAACAGAAACACACTGTGTTGTAATATGAAATGATCTTCAGAGTTAGATATACCCGGGTTTGTATATGCCTATATAGAGAAGACATCTAAATTGGAGTTTAAAGTCTGGATCTATGTGGTATCTCATAGAGGTGTATAAATGTAAACCAATTTGTGTAGTGAAAGGACCAATTACACACTGCTATATAAAAGAATGGCCAAAGACAATAATAGCTACTTCAAAACTAAGGTTGCTGTGGTAGAATGTTTTCTGTATGATGTAAATAAAGAACTGTTTGTGCCCCTGCATGCCACCGTAGAAGTGGGTGGAGAATCAGAGGCAGCCAGGTAGTAGGAGGGTGGAGTTAGTCACTCTCCATTGGACCCCCAAGAGGAATGGACATGTAGAGGTACCAGCTAGCCACAGGCTGGAAGCCACGTGGTGAGCAAATTAATAGAAATGGGTTGAATTAAGATGAAAGAGCTAGGGGCTGGAGAGATGGCTCAGCGGTTAAGAGCACCGTCTGCTCTTCCAGAGGACCCGGGTTCGATTCCCAGCACCCACATGGCAGCTAAAAACTGTCTGTAGTTCCAGTTCCAGGCAAACACCAAGGCAAATAAATAAATTAAAAAAAAAAAAAAAAAGAAAAAGAAACCTTGAAGATGAAAGAGCTAGCTAGTAATGTGCTTAAGATATGGGCCAAACAGTGTTAAAGTATATAAGCGTGTGATTTCATTTCTTTTGGGGGACAAAAGCCGCAGGCGCGCAAACCAAGGTCCAAATCGCCGGCACCACACGCGTGCCAGGTTGCAAACCTCCGGGACCCAAAACGGTCCGGGGGGGGGGGGGGAAGGGTGGAACTTACTACAACAGGTTGCCACACAGTTACAATCAAAATACCAAAGTATGTAAGGAATTCTTGTGATGAATCTTCTCCAAAAGGGCCCTGGCATGCAGACCCAAAAATCTCATTACTTAAGCAGTTCTTTAGTTTGTTTATGGAACTATCAAGCAAATACTGGACTCTGGTCAAAAATGTGAGATCTGATGATCCTAACTACTCTTTAAATCCTTATTTTTCATCATCACTCTAAATTACTCCAAACATATCTTTTCTACTACCATATGAAAAATACCAATATTTTCATATTCACTTGAGAAAGCATGAACTTGGCAAAGATTATCAGCCTATCTCTAACAGAGGAGCTTCTGGCATTATTAAATAAAATACAGTGGCAGTCTCCTCCAAAGCATTAATGCTGGCAAAAGCAGATGATGAAAGATCTTGCTTATTTTCATCCTCCTTGGATAAGGGAAAAATTCCCATATGTAAGTCTAATGCTATGTTGTTATTGTAGGTTCTAAAATGTCTCCCAACAACCCTTATGTTAAAACTTGGTGCTTAGCTCACAGCATCACTAGGAGTATATGTTGAGTTTCTGAGTTGGGCATGAGTGAAACGACTTCAGGTCCCTCTGGATATGCCCTTGAAGGGGTTGTGGGATCTCCATCTCATCTCTGTCTTCAGTATTCAGGGCATATGGTTAGCAGTAATGCTATGCTTTGTGCTGCAGGCTAGGAAGTATCACCTTGCCACAGGCAAAAAGGAGTGCACAGTCAATTGACCATGGACTGTAACCCCAAAAATAGTAAGCCAAAAGAAAATTCCCTTTTGGTGTTCATATGCTAAACAAGCACTTTAACCACTGAGCTGCATCTTCAACACTAAAATAAGCATTTGCTTATCAAAAAATTGATAAGCTCAGGTATTTGTTACAGAGATGGAGCATCATTCAAAAAAAATTTATCAGTCTACCATGTAATTTTGATGAAATGAAAAATCAAACACAAATCAGGCCAGCCAGATGGCTCAGTGACTGCCCTAAGCCTTATGACCTGAGTTCAATCCTGGGAACTCAAACATTAAAAGATAGAATGGCTTCCCATGAGTTGACTTCTGAACTGCACACACACACACACACACACACACACACACACACACACACAGAAAGAGAGAGAGATGGGGGGGCACAGGCACACACCCTCTCTCAACACACAAAATAAGTAGATGAGTATTTTTAAAAAAATTAAAATTAAGCAAAATTTTCATTTAAAATTTTATCTATACTTTAACAAATAATGGTTCTTCTACTCAATGGAAAATTAAAATAAGCTGAGCAAGCCACACCTAGAATTGGAATGTACACCCCTGGCCCCTGTCCTCTTCTTGCAGCGGTGCAGTGAAGAAACAGTATTTTAAATCAATAACTATGATAGGCCATTCTTTAGGTAACAGAGAGGGCAGGGCCATTCTAGGCTGTATAGTGCCATTGACTGTATTACTTTATTTTTGGCTCTCAGATCTGTCAGCATTCTCCATTTTTCAGATTTTATTTTAATTATGAATACAGTATAATTCCCAAGGGCTGGTAGATTCTTCAATATGGTGAACATTCAACTCCTCTGAACTAGCTGGTCTAGGGTCTCTAGTTTCTCTTTAGTCATATGCCATTGCCCAACCCATACTGGTTTGTCAGTTAGCCATTTTAAGGGTAGAGCTGTTGGTATCTCTTAGAGTTCAACAGCTGTTGTGCCTTGTTTATGTACAGCATGACTAGTCAGTGTCTGTTTTTTTATAATACCTTATAATATTATTCTCAGAACCATGCATTAGTCTATGGTTCATGTCTGAGATTGGAGAAAATTTAATGGAGATTTACTGCTCCATTAGCTACATATGGCTTCAGCCTTCCTCTCTATTCTTCTAGACCTATGCATTCAAGTCATCTCATGCTTTATTTTACCTGAGATGTGGTTCCAATCCCTAGAAATTGAACATTTCCTCCTATAGAGGCCAATTCAGAGGCCATGATTATGGTGTTACTGTAGACACATCAGGGTTCATGTCCAGTAGGTCTTCAATTACAATGTTATCTATTTGTACCTTTAGTTTTGGCCTTTGATCATTTATGGAAATCTGCCAGAATATTTGTTTTATGTTTTTTCCTTGGAATTTTTTATTTCTCCTTCAAAGCTATTCTATCATTCAGTGCAGTATGGATTCTTACTTTAGGCATTGGACCTTCTAATTATTCTGGGCAGGAGTTTCCTCCACAGAGTCCTCTGCAAGAACAGGGACACGGGTATGCATACACCAGATCTTAAACAAGTCTCTGACCATGCCCTGAATCCTGAGGCTTCCAGGCCTAAAAGCCACACCTCTAGGTGAAGGTGATAGTGCCTGCTCTATATACTATATACATAATATAGTACATAATATATACACTCCATATACCTAAGACAGTGTCCTCTGCCATTTCCACACAGAGATCCTTGGATTCTGAACACAATTTAATCAAAAGTTATTTGTTAAGTGATCAACTTATCTCCTCATCCAGTAAAAATTTAATTAAGAATAATGTATGCAGGGTTCTTTAGAGTATTAAAAGCACCCTCAAGTTCCCATTAATACTCCACTTTTTTTGCATCTAGTTAGACACTGCTGTGTATTTTCAGCTGATAGTTTGTGATTCAACATCATAGCCACAAAGTCTGCATTCTATGTCTGCTGTGTTCTTAGTCACAATAAGTGAGCAACAACACAAAATAAATCCACTGTGACTCTTCATGATGAGTAAAATAGAAATCTACAGTATACTGTGTGCTGTTTTTAATTATCTTAGTAAATAGCTTTTTATCAAATTTTTATATTACCTCACAGTCTGTAGATTAGTGTTTTATCTTGGATTACTTCAATTTTTTTCTTGCTGTTCAGTGAAATAGATTTAATTTTTAAATGTTTTATCATCGTCACCAACTGAGAAAGGACTTTGTTTATTTTTATTTGTTTTAGTGTCACTAAGAAAGTTCATGTGATTTCCTCACAGCAATATAATAACGATGTGATTGAGGTTGAAACTAAAACAATATAATAAGAGAGAAGAGAAAATTATGAATGAAAGTTTACTTTCAGTGGGAATAGTATGGGGAAAGGTAAAAACATAAAAACAAAAGATCTTGGCCTTATTAGCAATATAAAAGAAGATACATTTATCCATAAAATTGTCTTGTCAGTTTTTACATCAATCTTGATATAGGCCAGCAACTACCTTTGTGAACTCCAAACACCATGAGACAAACTCTTCCACAGGGGAAGGTAATAGCTTGAGGAACACTCACTTAAGATACAGACATGGGCAACCTACACAAAAGTGAACCATGACCTTTTTCTTGATCTATTCTAAGTAAATATATCAGGTGGTCTTGAAGAACTGGGAACATCTTTAGATTGCTGAGATATTCATGTGCAAAAACAACCAGGTAGTGTAAGATAGTTTACTCGATATGAGTACAGCTGCTCTATGAGATTGGAAACTATATTGATATAAACTGTAGAGTTATGAAAGCCACTCCTGGAAGCAGCTCAAGAAACAGGCGAGCAGTCTCTATGTAAAAGAAGTGCATCTTCAAATATTCATTTGAATAAAAATAATCCTCTTAAACAGATTGATTATATAAGAAAATATAACATACAAGATTGTCTCCCCCCAAAAAAGATGCTATAAAGATTATAATGAATGTTTTAAGACATTAAAAAGCAATTAAGTAATTTTAAAGCTGGTTCATTAGTCTTAACACCTAATCAAACATGTATGCCTGACAATGTTTATCTCAGGTGTGTGTATTCCCATTAGTACATGATATATAAGCATCTTGTAACATCATGAAATATGCATTTCGCCAGTGTTCCACACAGCACTCTCAACTGGCCTTTGCTTCATGGAAATACTTCTTTAGAAATTCCTTGGGGCACAGTTCACAGAAAAAATAGGTAGTTTTTGTGCCAATTGTGATTGCAAAATTGTAACTACTTAAAATAGGAGTGCCATTTTAAAATTCAATTATCATTGGTGTGCTTAATATCCTTTCATATGATAATCATCTCCTCACACACAACAAAAAGATACAAGAAGTAAACATTTTTGAAGGCTAGGCACACTTCTTCAAAGAAAATTTCATTACACTTCTAAAACCTTGGCTCAGGTTCATGAGAATTTAAAAAATTTGGTTTTCAGTCTTTGAATTTAAATCATTGGGAGGCACAAATAAAAAGTGACTAAGACTTTGTTTATAAAAGCTAGCATTATAATGTTCAGTAAGCAAATAGAAAAAACAAATAAAAATGAGCAATCATTAAATTCTTTAAGTTCGAACCATTGGTCTGCAGTTAAGAGAGCTTCCTGCTCTTCCAGATATAAGTTCCCAGAACTCATATCTGCCAGCTCACAACCTCTTGCAGTTGCAACTGCAGGGGATCCAATGCCCTTTCCTGGCCTTGATGGGTACCCACACATATGTGGCACACACACACACACACACACACACACACACACACACACACACAAATACAGAGAGAGAGAGAGAGAGAGAGAGAGAGAGAGAGAGAGAGAGAGAGAGTCAATTTTAAAGAAAAACAAAAATGAACAAAGAGGAACACACGTCATAAAACACAGTGCTATTAAAAGTCACAGAGCCAAAGATGCCTGAGTTCCATCCTGACTTGGCTACACACTGACTACCTAACCTTGCATGAATAAATTAAGCAATCAGAATCCTCGTTTTCACTGTGTGGGTTTTTTAGAAAAGTCAGCTGAGATAATTTGACGGCCATGCACATATTAGCAGCTGAGCAAATATAAAGTCTCTGACACTTGACTAGCAACTCCTATAGTATGAACAAATTTAGCATTTCTCTCCCGTATTCTTTTTAGAAAATTTATGTACAGTCTTAAGCTGTGTGTGCACATGGGTATGGATATGTACGTGACTTACTTGCTGATAAGGCTTCTGAGTCAGAAGGCCTACTGTAACATCATATCAGCTATTGCATATTTAGCTTTTAAGCTTCAATGTGTCAAAAGTAAGAAGAAAAAAACTATGAATTATTAGAACTGAGATGATTCGTGGCAAATGACACAATGCATAACAAGTTTAGAGAGAAAACTGGCAACTTCTGGCTGTTGCTATTTAGTACAATATTGTATGTATCAGCATGTGTGCACAGGCTTTTAGGCAATACATATACATGTATATATGTTATTTATATATGCATGTGTTTATTTAAAAAGTTAGTCAGAAATTTCAAAGAGTATCACAGCCTAAAACAAAATTGAATCCCAATTTAAGAAAAGTGGTAAATCCTTTTTTAAGAATTTAATTAAGATTTGTTTTGATTTTTGATTTTTTTTTTTACTTTATTCTTCTCCATACCCTTTCCCATGGCCTTTGCTTCCCTTTGGCTGGTTCCCTTCTGTCCTCCAGATAGCCCCTCCCTCTACTTTAATGTGACATCACCTTTTTCTTTTCTCCCTTTCTTTAATATAGACTATTTTCAACCAAAAAAAATAAGTCACAGGGTTGCATCTCTGTCAAGATATATTATAATTTTCTCATGACAGTTAGCAATCATCTGACAAGAAGTATCTTAAGAAAGAAAGAATTTGTTTAGTTTAGTTAAAGGTCCATCATGCAAAGGCAACACAGTGGGAGGACTAGAGGTCTAAAGTCTAGAGCATCCTGACTAAAGAGGCAGAGAAGGAAGAGAAATGATGCATAGATTGCTTTTTCCTATTTTCAGTCTGTGGCACCAGGTCATGAGATATGACTCCTACATTCAAAGTGAGTTTTCTCTATTCTAAAAATGTCTAATAGATACACCCAAAAGTTTGTCTCCATGGTGATTTTAAGTCCAGTCAATTGGTACTGAAGACTAACAGTCATCACAGACTAGACAAATTATCTGAGGAAAAAAAACCACTGGTCTCATATTAAATGATATGCTTTTTATGGTCCATCTTTTTGACAACATAATTTTTATTAAGTGATTCACACCAGCTCTACAGTTGACCTAACACTCTCTTGTTCCCACAGCAGAGAAATAAATGACTGGACAGCAAAGTAACTGCTAAGTACCTTTTTGACAGATACTTTCTTGACTATCACTCGATGCAACAAAGACAATATTTTTAGCCAGCAAACCACCATTTTTCTATTAATTGCAAAATATATTTTCTCTTTGACCATGACTATGTTCTTAAAGAAAGACTTTTTAATCTGAAGAAGTAAAATAACACACTCTGTGCTAATAATAAATCATAAAACCTGGAAAAAATATCATGATTTATATTTATACTGTTATGCCTTCCTGACTAAATCATAGTTACAACCCCTTTCCTGCCATACTACTCATTGTCTGTCTACACAGACTTTATAGCACTTTCCCTGGGACTGAAATATTCCCTCCAAGAGGGGAGGCTCATGAAACTCAGGGAGTAAACAATCATCACAGTAGAAGAAATTTAAACTTGTAAGAGTCAGGAAGGCCTCCTCCCATGAGTTACAGAAAAAGAAAACAACTGTTGGGGAGAAGAGCAGACCAGCCAGGCTGGAGAGAGATTTGGGGGACATGTCAAGATGCTTGTAAATTGCATGAACAGTACCATCACAGCTCTCATGTGCCATCCCCTGTGTTGGTGGTGGGCTTGCCAAAATGCTTGCAAGGTATACAAATGCCCCAGTACTGAGGCTCTCATACACCATCACCTATGTTGGGGGTGGGCTTTGCAAGTGATGTGGCTGCTTTTAGATCACCCTTGCTTGCTCCTGTAAGTAATCCCTTACCCATGTTCCTGCTTGTAACCCCCAAATAAATGCATTCTTTAGCCAAGTTGGATTTTGGTATAATTTTTCCTTTGGTTTGTCATAGGCTCTCTGAAGGCAAGCCCTTGCAGAGCTGGAGCTTCCTTCTGGACCCAGATTTGGCAGAAACCATATCCAAACACCTGTTGTCACAGGGAGATTTTTATTAAGTGAGGAAGAAAAGTTAAGGTGGCTGCTTTGTGACTCAGGCAGAAAACAGCAGCCAATGACCTTGCAGGTGTAATTGTAAGAGAAGAAGAAGTCTGTCTGTGTTAGAATGAGCTAGGATGTGGGGGTCAAGGAAACAGGCGATAAGGGAGCAGGGGAAAGAGACAAACAGAAGGGGGACAAGAGTCCTGTCCCAGGGGGACAAGGGCTACCTCAGATAGAGGAAACAGACCTGGAACACAGATAAATGGCAGCTTATATAGGTAAAGGGGGAAGGCCGTGTGAGGATGAGGTGTTTAATCTTAATTGGGTGTGCTAATTAGGTGAGACAAAGGGGGCTTCTGATTGCTGGACTTCAGTACTTCCATAGCTGGACCATGGTAGTGAGCCTCAGGAGGAGGAAGTGGTCAAATCATGGAGCAGGCCTTGGTGGCAGCTTTAGGAATGTAATCTAACCATTTCCAGCAAGGCAGAGAGAACTGGAGAGGACAAGGCCTGCCTGCCAGAGCCTCATGCTGGAGGGGAGAGTGTCCTTCCATGCTCTTTATGGGGTGAGTAGTACTGTGTCTCCCCAAGAAACGTGGTCACTTTGGGGAAAAAATGAAGAAGGGCTCCTTAAACCAAGCAGAGTAACAAACACAAAACCTAAAAGGCATAGAATGAGATAATTTAACACACCAGTCAGATTTCTTTGAGTTCAAGCAAAATCTTTGAATTGTGCCCAATCTCCAAAATTAATTAACCTGTCTATAAGCACCCATTCTGAAGGGGTGATATTTTTCAAAGCAATTTTGAAGAAGAGGAAAGAATCATATAAGCATGCATTTATTCAGGTTTTACTAGTATGGAAAAATTTAATGTTTCTTATTTCTGACAAGAAAAATGATCACACCTGAAGCCAGCTTGCCATATTTCATTTGCTATAAGAATTCATCTAAATGATCTAAAGGGGAGGAATGACATCAGAAAACATTCCTTTTCAAATACAATTGACATGGAAAGATGTCTGCTTTTAATTATAAGGCCTTTGCCAAAGTAAAATGACATGGTTGTGATAGTCAAAAGAACAGTAAATGCAATGTTCCTTTGAAAGGGGCAAAGAATAGAGACCAAATTTACCTCAATATAGATTAAACATATCAACAGGCATACTATAAATGATTCAAAGAACAGGGTATGCTTTTACATAAACACTTTGGATTAACTGAAATGTTTCATTTAAAGCTTAATTTATACCATGAAGCCTCCCACTAATTACTTGAAACTTGAAAAGATAATTGGGCCTGCTCTGTGGCCCTGAGTCAATACTTGTAACATCTCAGCATGAGTAAAAATCATTCCAAAAATTCAAATAATACTAATTCCCAGTGTCGACCCCTCAGGGTCCTATTCATCGTGTTTCATGTAGAAGCAAAAAACAAATTTTGCACAGAATGCTTTTGCTCACTTACTGTCCATATCACAAGGAGACACACTGCACTGCTGAATATCTAATTTCTCAGAGCAAACAGTTGTGTGCAAAGATCTACAAAGATATGGATGCTGCAAACCTGCTAGGACTTTGTCCAGGTCTTTGGTCTTCAAATGTTGGCTTACAGCATCAAAAATGCTTACAATTAAATTCTGGCTTGGCCAGCACACTAATATTCAAAGAGGACCTACAACACCTTTTTATTTATAATAGTCCCACTTTGTTTGTTTTGTTTGGTTGTTGTTTTTGAGACAGGGCTTCTTGTGGTGTAACAGTTCTAGCTGTCCTGGAACTTGCTCTGTGGACCAGGCTGGTCTTGAACTCAGAGATCTGCCCCTGCCTCCCATGCACCACCACTACCTGGCCCCAGATGAACTTTTAAGTTGATTCAAAACCCCTAATATTTCTTCTAAATCCAGTATTTGCAATGACAACACGTTTGTTTCATCATTACAAGTGTCATTTAAGTACATGGTTTTATTCTAGCAATATTTTAAAATAAAATAAAAATAATACTCAAAAAGAACTATGTAGAAAAGGGCAAAAGAAAAGAAAAGAAAAAAAGGTTGCTGAAATGCTGGTCAACTCCAGAGACATGTAAAGAAAATAAATGTAACCATTTACAACTCTAACCTTGTGAAAAACCAACAGAAGAAATCTTCCTAGCTAAATTGATAGCCAGAAAAATCTCCTTCTGGCTGTATATAAAGCAGCCTTCTGCATCAGTACCATCCATATACGTAGGAAATCTCATTTGTCCTCCCTGAAGCAGCACAAATCTACATTTCATGAATGACAACTGCCTTCTGTTATACTCTATAAAATTATGCAAATCTTGAATTCAATTTTGGAAATGATTTACTAGGGCAATAGTTTAGGGCATATGTTAAAATACACCTTAAAATAGTAGGAAAAAAAAAAAAAACAGATTTACTCCCAATAGTTACCTAAAACTTGATCTAATTATTTCCTTAAGAAATAAAGGTATTTCTCATTAATTAGTATTTGCATATCTTCCTCTGATCTTCTGCACCATCTCTGTTCCATAGATATTTTTTGAGAGTTTATGTTTTATTTTTTTTTAATTATAGCAAAATCACCAAGACCGGGAAAAATGAAACTACAGCTTTTGATTTGTTTATTAACACATTCTATATCTAATAAAAAAGAATGAAACAAGATAAAGAACTTCGGATTTCCTAGACAACTTCATATCTTTCTGCCCTTACGTTTGCGTGAGCTTTAGAAATCATCTGCCCCTATAGCCTGATTCATGAGTAAGAAAATAAATGTTAGAAACATAATGGGCCAAAGGTCAGATAACGGTCAGCAGTAGAGTGTCCGAAACACGAGTCTCCTGACTTAATTGAACCTTTACTGTATATACCATGCATGTACATGCATGAAAAAGAACTCTGTGGGTATTTACTTTTAAATTCTCTATTATTCAATTAGATTTTCCTTAAACTTTAATAAATCAAACTTCAGCTCCTATAATCTAGTTTTGGTGCAGAAATTATTTTTCCAACATTAAAAATCATTATTCAACAATAATAATGTTAGGTAGCTAGCAGAGATTAGCTGACTTGGGAGTGGACACTTTCCTCTTGGTGGACTTTGGCCCCTAGCTCCTGTTTCCTTGGTAGCACTAGAAAGAGAAGTTTCATAAGTGTCCCTCCCTAAGATTGAAAATAACACATGAAAAGTGGAGATGCTAGGGCTTTGTTGGAGCCCATCAATAGACAACTATTTCCTCCTGGTCACAGAGTAGAATCTGAATTCTATCTCTGGCACTGGGTAGAGCCATGAGTTTTTGAGCTGTCCCCAAGTAGCATATTACATGCTTTCCCTTCCCCTAAGACTTAGTCCAACCCTTGGTGCATTAATCATCTGGCCTGGAGACACCCTCTCAGGAAAGCTGATTCATCCAAAGACATGCTAAGGAGATACAATGATGCTGCTATTGCAGACCTTCACAGCTAAGTCTGGTCCCAATACTAAGTACTAACACAAAAATGTAATTTTTCCTTTTCTCCTTCCTATCTCTTCTTTGGATGATGGTCAACATCTCTGGACATTCTCAGTCTTTCTCTAACACCCCCTACGCCACCCCTTCTATCATGCAGCTGCTTGCCAACCTCTATTGTTGAAGATGACAGCTTTCTTGGACCTCAACTCAAAGGCTTTGATTTCTTTCTTCCTCTTCTCCATCCCCTTCCTCCCATCAGCTACCAAGATTTGTAGCTTGCCTGCTCTCTTATCGGTCTCTCAAAGTTCAATAAAATATCCTCAAGTTTCCTTCAGAGACTGCTTTTAAATTCTTTTATTAATAAGATTAATCTCACAAGAAGGAACCCTAACTCCCTGGAGACAATATTTCATGGCTGGAAAAATTCAGCCTGAGTATATATTTTCTGAATTCTACATAATAGTTTAAATGTTTCTGAAAATCCCATCCAACTAGCTCCCAAGAGAAGGGGATGAAATTTTTAGGAAACATATGTCCATGGGCTAGGTGCCATTCCTACCCTAAACTAGGCATGCAAGAATTTTATGGTTAGGGAAAGGGGTAGAAGGCAGAGAAGAAGGAGACGATGTGTGTACTTGAAATATTTCTAACAGAACTTTCATCACCCTGTAAGTGAGAACCACTTACAGCTTTCTTCAGAATGATTTACACACAGTAAAACAAAAAAGTCCTTTTAGATTAATATAAAACTGCAATGTAGTTGATGAATAGTTTACAATGAGAACTGCATAGTGAGTACTTGTACACTAGGTATTCTAAGGGGGGGGACTGAGACACAGCTTTTGCTAAAAGGATTGTGAAGGACCCTGGGTTCTAGGGCCTGACCCAGGCATTCAGTTCAGGTATTTGGCAGAGCACCCCCCCCCATGATATCAAGGAACTAAAAGTCTAAAAGTCTGTCCCTGGAAACAGAGTGACCCAGCCCAGATAACCGTAATCAACTCAGATAGGACATAATGGTCGAACCTGTGATTAAAATACCAGAAGTTCCAAGCAGAATAGCTGCGACCAACACCGAATTGTAAAAACCCCCTAACCAAGCTGACCTTAAGGCAACCTTATGATTTTAGTATGACCTTTAAAGTGACCAATCATGTATTGCCCCAGTTGCTATTGTGATTTTATGGTCTTAGCCTTTAAAAGAGATATGAGATTGCTAATCGCTGCTACTCCCTTGCTCCTGAGGCAGGGAGGTAGCCAGCCTGTACAGACGAAATAAATCCTCTTGCTATTTATATCAACTGGACTGGAGTCTTGGTTTTTGGGGGCCCCCTTCCCGAGGATAGTACCCTGAGTCTGGGGTCTATCAGATTGGTGTCTCTCATGGACCTGTGAAGAGGCTGGAAGTAGGTGAAAGCCAGGCACTTCTGCCTTCACTCTGTGTCTGTCTCCTTTATCAAATTCTGACTGGTCTTCACAAAAATGATAATCACTGTCTTAGTTTGGGTTTCTATTGCTTTGAAGAGACACCATGACCATGGCAACTCATATAAAGGAAAATATTTTATTGAGGTGGAAGCTTACAGTTTCAGAGGTTTAGTCTGGTATCATCATGGTGGGGAGCATGGCAGCATTCAGACAGACATGGTGCTAGCTCTACCTTGATCAGAAGACAACAATAAGTGAACTTGGACACTGGGCAGTACCTTGAACATATATGAGATCTCAAAGCTGACCTCCACAGGGACACACTTCCTCCAACAAGACCACACCAATTCCAATAGTGTCACTCCCTTTGAGGGCCATTTTCTTTCAAACAACCACAATCATTTAGGATAGTCTCACTGTCTACCCTACTTCTTTTCTCTTTAAGGCCAAAGGCAGAAAGATAACATTGTCCTAAACCTGTAGTCATCTTAAACTCCAATATGAACAAAGACTAGCAGGGCAGACTATGCACCAGGTAAGAATAATTGTCGATGATGGTAGGCTGCACCCTGAGGTGGAAGTAATCATCTGAGAGCCAGTTGGTTCCCTCCAACAAGAAGAATTCCTTCCACCATGCAGAATGGGAGATGAGACAACGATCAAGGAGCAGGTCTCAAGAGAAACTATGGAATCATCTTACCCCTTGGCCCAGCCTTTCCTTGATTTACTTACTCTAAAGCTCTTGTCAATATCCAAAAGACAGACTTGGGGTCACTAACTTTCTTTTTTTGGTTCTTTCCAATGTGGCCACATTTATTAAATCCCCTCCCCTCTCATTTCATTATCTCTCGTGGTTTGAATTGGCATGTGGGCACAAATGGTGGAGCCTATACTATTAGGTATGCCAAAGTTAGGGCTTTTGTCCTAAATCTATGATTGAGCAGAGCAGAGAGAGAAGTGGTATTAGTCCTGAATGGGCTTGGAAAGTCAGATCAGCCATGGGTTGCACTGTCCTTCCCAGATTTCTATGAAACCTAACCTGCCTCTTGATAATTTTTGGAGATGAAGCCTTCAGCAGGTGAGTAGTTCTAAATGAGGCCATCATGATAGGATGAGTGCCTTTACACAAGAAGATAAAATGAGAGAGCATGCTTCCTTCTCTTTCTCCCTACATGAGACCACACAAGAAAGTGGCCATCTACAAGTCAGAAAGTATTCTAGATGGAAAGATAAACAGCATTCTGCTTGCTCTTGATCTTGGAACTCCCTACTGTGGAATAATATTTTTGTACACTGTGAAGATGTATCTTTGCCAAGGCACTTTCCGATTGGTTTAATAAAAAGATGAATGGCCAATAGCTAGGCAGGAAGAGGTTAGATAGGATGTCCCAGACAGAGAAAAAAGAAGAATCTAGTCAGAAGAACAACATCAGAGGACTCAGAGAAGAAATGGGAAGTGTAAAATTAAAGAGAGGTAAAAAGCCACAGGGCAAAATGTAGAATATAAATGGGTAAATTTAAGTTGTAAGGGTGGTGATATATTATATATTTACTAAAAATAGCCTGAAATATCAGAGGACAGAGCCACCCACAGACCCAAGCCATGAAGGTCAGGGAGTGGTGACCCACACCATTAATCTTATCAATTTAGGAGGCAGAGATCCAAATCTCTGAGTTCAAGGCCTACCAGCCAGGTGGTAGCACACACCTTTAATCCCTGCACTTGTGATCCCCATGTTTCTGCTCCAAGTACTTGGGAAACACAAGCCTTTAATCCTTGTACTAGAAAAGTTGAACCAGGAAGTAAAATAGTTGGATAAGAAAAGAAAGATAAGGCTGGAGGAGGCAGGACTTCTTCTCCTATCCAGTCATTTCCCTTTTTGGCTGAGGACAGATAAATTTGGGGTCTGAGGATGCCTGGAAACAGGCCTGAAGAGTTGGCTGGGTGAGAAGTGGTTGTGGTTGGTTTCTCTGTCTCCCTGATATTTCAGCTTTTCCCCAATATCTGGATCAGAGTTTTTATTATAATACCACAAGGAATTTGTAAAATATATTAGAGCTAGTGGGACATGCCAAGCTTTCATAATTAATAATACATTCTTTCTTGTGAGCTGGCAGCCCAAAGAAAAATCTGACTACACCTCTCAGCCTCCAGAGCAGTGACAATTCCTGTTGTTTAAACTACTCATTCTGCCTCATTTATTATGACAGAGGAAGCTAATATATGATAAGAAACAAATTAAGTATGAAAATAGGGTCACAGAGGCCTGTCTATGAGTCACTGGGTTAACTCTGGAACCCAACAACTGAGAAAAAAATTTCCTCTGGAATGTCCCATACCACCTCTTTATTTGATTTGGTCAAAAATCGTCACCTACAACTGTCAAAAAAAGGTCCTCCCTTTGAGACACTTTCTCCCTTTCTTTTTATAATTAAAAGCCCCTGAACCTGACAAATAGGCCCTTGAATCACTTGCTTGATCTAGCTCTTGCTTTGTGGAGTACACTTACACTTTTCAGTGTTACTAAGTATGCACTTTCCTGACTAGTCCCCAGTCTCTCCCTCTGTTCTTAGAGACATAAAGAACCTGATCATCGTGGCACACAGAAAGAGACAATGACTCCCCTTCCAGTAACAAAACCATGTAAGATAATTCCACGTTCAGTACAAAAAGGGCAAAACAGCCTTGAATGCCATCAAGAGACAGTCTTTAAACTGCAAAGAGAGTTTCTCTCATGTGTGGCTTTACTTGGCTATGAGGGAAGATGAAAATACATACACAGGAAGGAACGGAGATTAATTGTGTAGAGGAAATAGCTTTTTGTCTTTTCCATGTCCTTTTCACTGTGTCCTGTGATGGGAGGAGAGGGTAATCTATTTGGGCTTATTTTAATTTACAAAACACAATCCCATTCATGAGGATCCACTGTTGTAATCTAAGGACCCCCTCAAAGCTCCCACCTTCTGATACTGTCACTTTGGTTGTTGGGGTTTTAACTTATAAATATGGGGTTACCAAGTATTCAGACCACTGTAATCTGAACACACCCGTAACTTAATTCTGAGGAATCAGACTGGCTCGAAAATGAAATTCCAGGCTTGTTATCTCAGTGTTCAGAGAGCATAAAACGGTCATAGTCACTTCCCTGGAGAAATTTAAATTCCTATGGACTTTGCCAAAGGTTCCCAATTGGACGCCACACTATATCTTTTTAATAATATACCTTGACCTGGGCCAGGTTGACAATTTTCTTTCTGTAAAGTAAAAACATTCACAGGGCATGACTAATCTTTATGCTCATGGGAATTTAAGGGACAAATCATGGCAACTTGACTCTAATTGCAAAGCTATTCTTCACAAAAGGGTTTTTTTTTTAAATGTATTTAATTTAAAGAAAAGTCATGGCATGAGAGTCTTACCTTGTACTTGAAGGCTTTCTCCATCTAGAAACTACAAGAGTTACATGATGAGCTCTATTGCCTGTATTTTGCTAAACCTAACAGTTACAAATCCATAGTTCAGCTTTTAGAATTTCAATATGTGTGTTTCAGAACCAGTTATATGGTAAAGAAAGGTTTTAAGGGCTGTTGAGTTGATTCAGGTGTATATTCTCAACACCTGAAGGAGGATCAGGAGTTCAAGGTCATCCTCAGCTACACTGAAGTCAGCCTAAATATGTGAGACCCTGAGCTCCCCCATAAAAAGAAGAAAGGAAGGAAGGGAGGAAGGAAGGAAGGAAGGAAGGAAGGAAGGAAGGAAGGAAGGAAGGAGGAAAGAAAGAAGAAAGAAAAAAGAAAGAAGAAAGGAAGGAAAGGGGGAAAATGGGGCATCAGACTTTGTTTTATTTAATTCTGAGAGCAAGATGTGTTACCCTGGGGGAGTAGGTCAGTCACTGGGAAGTTCCCAGCAGGTAACAAGTCATCAGGATGGCTGGGAACATAACATTATTTACAATTGAATAATGTACGAAATGGTATGTCATTTTAACATGGATTACCTAGGACACAGATGTGATGTCATATATCAAGAGTACCAGCATCTGGGAGGCTAAACTAAGAGGATTATGAGGGAGAGGCTAGTGTGGATGACATTGTGTGTTTCAGGGCAATCTGGCTATGTAATAAAACAAGCAAAGTCTAACACAACCTTTACAGGTATATGGTAAGATAATCTGTTCACTTTTTTCCCAAGAAGCAAAAAGTCTATTCCATTGGTAAATAATAGTACTATCCCACAAACTGACTTTCTTCTTAAAGACAAATCCAATGTGCCACACCCTATAGCTACTGACAAAGGCCTGTGAGATGGTTTAGCAGGGTAATACTTTCGGCCAAACCTGACAATGGCCTGAGTTGGACCACACAGATTTATACAGTAGAAAGACAGAACCAAATCTTCAAGTTGCCCTCTGACCTCAAATAAATGAACAAATAAAGGCATTTTTTTTTTACAAAAATAGTAATTTACCCAAAGCAAAAGAGTAGTAATTGACAGAGCTAGGACTAGCATGTCTTCTTTTTCTGTCTTATCTCCCTATTCCACGGCACTGACTTTCCACAGAGGAGAAGAACACGGCACAAGGAAAATGCTATATAACACTCACAAGTCACAATGCTTCCTTTTGATGGTCAACTTTGATTTAAAATGATTAGTGCATTGATGAGGCATAGATTTCTTTGTATTTTCAGGAAAAATGACAGAGAGGATGAGGTCCAGTCTGAGAGGAGGTAACAACATCCCTTGGGCTGGACTACTGAACAAAATTGAGAGGGGGATGTGAAGCCAGAGGACTAGCCCACACAGCTCTCAGTCTCTTGATCTGCCCGTTGGTCCAGCTCTCATGTCTTTTCCACCATGGGGGACGGTACCTTCTCACACCATTGCCACAGTAAGACCTTCCTCCCTTAAGTTGCTTTCTGTTGTGCTTTTTACTGCAGCAATGAGAAAAGGCAACTCATATACAGCTAAAGAAAGCCCAGTGAACAGTTCATAGTCATGGCTACACTAGGGCATTTTACAGCTTAACTGTTATATACGAGATGTAGAACCCAAACACCTGTATCTGGACATGAACTTTTCCCTCACATTTGTTAAATGAGCTCTAACACTGAAAACTATTAGATCTCTATAGTAGATCCAGATGTTATAGGTCACTCATGCACTTGTGACATTAGTGGAAACTAGAAGATTCACACATCCCAAGTGCTTCCAAATTAGTCAGCTAATTTGGAAATATACTTATCTGCCTTATACATGTCAATACAAAATCCCTGAAGGTCAATAGTATGTTTTTATATCCACTTCTATAGAATCGCCAACAGGAAAATTTCTCTTGAGTACTTACTGTGTAAAAATGTTTGTAAAATAATGCAGTTGAGTGTCAGTGAGATGCCTTGGTAAGTAAAGGTGATTGCTACCGAGGCTGGTGACCCCATTTGCAGGACCCATAGAGTAGAAGAGGATAGCTAATCCCTTTAAGTTCTTCTCTGACCTCTATGCATATGCTATTGTGCATACAACTCAGACACAGTTACAAAAATAAATAAATGTAATTTAACTTTTTTCAAAATAAAACATAACTGAAAATGTAGAAATGTATAGGAATTATACAAACACTATACTCAGTCATATATTAGTTTACATATTAGGAAGTCGGAAGTCACAACACCTTTACCTCAAACAATTTCTTAAACAATAGAACCAGTTAGCTTTACAAAGAAAAATTTTCTTATCCTGTGAGAAATAACTTTTTTTTCTAATCTTAAGTATGTGCCCTGGAGCAAATAAATCTGACAAAGGAAAAGTAATTTGCTTTAAAAAAAATAAAAACTGTAATGGGCATTCTACTTTGGAAAGCTTATTGTGACCAGTCAAATTAAAACAAACAAATCAAAACAGCAGAAAAAAAATCACCAGTTCCCTTTGAAAGCACCAGTGTACCATTTCCTCAGCTTGTCATCCCAATGCACATTTGCCAGGTCATTACCTATGCCCCAGGGTTTATGTACACTTTCCAACAAAGTATGTTTTCTACAATGCTCATTCATGTGGGCTAGACACCTGGGGACAATGTGGCATCCCATTGACACTTATATGCACTGCTGGGTACTTTCATTAACTATCATTTCCACCATGACCAAAAAGAACATGACTTCCCCTGACCTTTTAAATGTGATTTCAAATTGAAGTCCAAGTAGTAGGGTTACTTTAATTTTTTAAAATCTAATTAAAGATTTAAAAAGGATGTCATGTTTAATATAGGATCGACAGGCAAATACTCATTGTTACAAGGAGGTAATCATTGAAGTCATGGGCCCTGTTGACCCTCTTTACATTTCTCTGATTTTTACCAGATGCCATCTTTGCAATATTCAGGAAAATATTTAATAAATAAAGAACATTACAGAGATGCAAAACGACTGCAGACATTTATTCATTTGTGTGTGAATAAATGGTTTGCACTATCTAAGACAGCTTTCCTGGACAGCTGCAGCTTCAGCCAGTTAGTCTATTCTTCTTAATGACAGTTGGGGCAGCTGAAACAAAGCAATATTAGATCATGTAAATAGTCAGCATTTCAGTATATCAAAACAGCAGTAATCACCAAGCCAGGGGCCAAACTGAATGAGAGGCAGCTTGTAAGGCAAAACCAAGGAAACACATACACACGCACCAGGGAAGCAGAAGACAGTAGAACAGTCATTTACAGTCATTTTAACCTCGCTCTGCAGAGTCCTAAGTGATGCCAGACCCAGCATGGCAGATAGGGGGCCAGGCCTCCAGCCTTGCATCAGAACGAATACCTTTGCTTTCATTGACTTTAAAGACTGAGCATTGGAATAATGATTTTTATTTGAAGAAAATGTATTTACACTGCTAAAACTAAAACCCAGGGTGGGGCTGTGGATACAAATAAAGTATAATGATAGGTAGATGTGAAAATGTCACAATCAAACTCATTACTTTATATGATACTTAAAATTAGTGAAATAAACCTAAAACAAAACCACTGTTTTAGAAATGTCTTTATGGGCCCAGAAAAACATTTATAATATATTAAATGACAAAAGCTAATTATAAAACTGTTCAGTCCCATTTTTATTGGGCACATATACAGATAATTACAGAAATGATTAACAATGAATTGTTTTATTTCTAATGAGAGAATAATGGATGATTTTTCATTTACTCCTCTAACTATTTCTAACTCCTTAAAATGAACATGCATTTTTAATGTATTTTATTTAAAATGTTTTAGGGGACTGGAAAGCCGTCTGCTGAGCCTTCCCTTTTGCATGGTTTAGGAAGAAGGAATCTCAGCTAGGTTCTTGACAGTCTGATCTCTGCCTCACTTAGAAATTAACGATGTTGTCCCAGAAGTACCTTGGATGAGTTCTTCTTCCTTAGACTCATTTCTATATGCTCAACTATTGAGAAATTCAAATATCATTTTCTTAGCACTCAGTTCTCCTTTAAATGCACAAGGAATACAGAGCAAAGAATATTTTCTTTGAAATGTACATGTAATGTGACAAATGACATCAGAATTGAGATCTTACTCTCTCTGGTGATCGGCCAGATTGCAAATGATAATGCGGTTAGACCATATTTTTTAAAATCTAGATCACTGCTTTTTAGAGCAGCATTATACCATAGAAGTACACTGTAAGTCAATGGTTTAATCTGAAGATTTGTAGAAACCTTTTAAAGGTAGTTAATTCTGCTATTTTATTTAACCCAATATATCCAAAATATCTAAGCACAAAAAAATGAGAGATATTTTATATACTTTTTAATATTAAGTTTTTAAAGTCCAGTATGTAGTTTGTCCTAATATTACATCTCAGTCTACACTAGCTTAGACTAGTTCTTTATTTGATTAGGCTGTTGTTGTTGGTTGGTTGGTTGGTTTTAGGGAGGAATTGGAGGGTGGTTGTTCTTTTTTGATGAGATCATACTATGTAGTATTGAACTTACAATCTTTCTGCCTTAGCCTCCCATGTGTTGCAGTTATAAGCCAACATACCCAAGTCTAGACCAGACACATGTTAAGTGCTCCAAAACTATTCATGGCCCGTAGCTAAGGTACTGGCAAAGCTGACTGAATGATGTCTTAAACAGATAAAAACGTTATGTCTTCTCTAGGAATAAAAATACTTAGGGGGCAAGATAAATGACTCAGCAGTTAAGATGATGTGCTGCTCTTGCAGAGAACCTGAGTTCACATCCCAGCACCCATGCCAGGCCACTCATAGTCACCTATAGCTCTAGCTCCAAAGGAATCCAATACCTTTGGCCTCCATGGGCACCTACATTTCTGTGCACATACCTCCACACAGACACACTTACATACATAAATTAAAAATAAGTCATAATATTTAAAACATTCTATATCCCCTCAATAATCATAATCTCTTCTAGTACCCTCTACTCTATATCTTATTTATGTTCAAAGTAGGTCAGTGAGACCAGACACATCATTTTCCTATGTATCCTGTCAACAATGATTTCTGCCATCCTGTCCAATCATTTCTCTCCTTCAGAGACTATCCCAAATCCACTGCATATGAGAATATGTACCTGGTTCTGCTCAAGTCCTAGAGCAGAGACTGACTATATCACTACTTTTGGTGCCCAGTTGTGGGATCTACTGAAGTTTTCATTAAACATTTACTTTGATTAAAGTTTTCTGAGAAGAAGGACCATGGTTTATATGTGCACTTTTCATGTTAGCCTTATTTTAAATATATTAAATTTAAATGCTGAAACCATAATTTTAATTTCTCGCCTGTGTCAGAATCGTGAGCATGAATGTTTTCATATATATGCAAAGGAAAAAAGAATTCTCCAACCATGATGTTAAAAAAGAGGGAAGAGTTGGCTTAAGTTTTATGGCTGTAAAGTCATAAGAGTTTCATTATTAACAAGTATTCATGGAGATTTTTAGACTCCATTTGAGTTATTATATAAGAGAATTTCTAAATCAAATAGGTCGTTGGATTTATAATGTCTAAGCAGCATTCTATTTTAAGATGCAGCACACAGTTAAAATCTAAAACTGAAGCAACTGTGACTCCAGGTTCCAGCAGTCTGCAATAGGATTTATCTGTCACGCAAAATATATAAATAATTAGATATTTATTTAAAAGTTCACTAGGTTTCAGTTTACTCAAATAAAAAGATACATTTGATAAATCTGCTTTACTTTGTTTTGCTTTGCTGAGGCACAGGCTGGCTTGGAACTTATCATCCTCCTGTCTCAGCTTCCCAAGTGCTAGGATTACAGGAGTGTGGCATCATATTTGGCTTAAATTTGACCCCTAAGTCTACAAGAAGAGCAAATGTGGTGGAAATGTTCTCTGTACACTGTAAATAAAGGAACTGTTTTGGCCTGTGTCAGGTGCCGAAGAAGTAGGGGGTATGGATTGAGGTTCAGGTACAAGGAGTACTGAGTCAGATGACTCCACCCAGCCACCAAGGAAGAAGCATGTAGGGATCCAGGTGAGCTGGCCATGACCACGTGGCCAGACAGATTCATGAAAATGGTTTGAATTAAGACGAAAGAGCTAGCTAGCAGGTGCCAAACAGGATGAAATTAATATAAGCGTCTAAGTCATTTTTGAGGAGAAAATCCACAGTGGACAGGTCGGACCTTTGGCCCATATGTAGTCAGAAAACAAATACAACAAACAAATCCAATCAGCAGTGGAAAAACTGCATAGGCTTTGAGCAGGAGGCTTTCAAGGCTATGCTTGGATTTGGTGGAGCTGGAGCTTGTGCTGAGCTCCCAGTAACTTGGATGTAAATTATTAAGTAGGTTTTGTTTTCTGAGACTGTGTGACAAGTTTACCTCCAACCCCATCCATCCATTTCTCTTTTAGTTCATATGAAATACATACAAGGCAAGTCAGTCACTGAACCTCACCATTCTGCATGGGAGTACTGACTTGGGCCTGGCCTTTCCCTCACAGTGCATCAGGCCACCTTCTTAAGCACTCAGAGAGAGTGTCCATTTAACAGTTTGTCAACTTCTGACCCCAACCTGATCAAAAATATCAGAGTCAGACAAGATCTGAAGCAATTCTGAAGTTCAGAGTCAGTTAACTCAGCATGTAAGGATTAAATAAGCTCTTAGTTATGTACCTTAGGACAGACTGTTCTTATGTGTGTCTATGTTTTGTAACAGAGTTCTGACTGACTTCCACACATAATTGAGAAGAATAACATTCCAAGTTAAATTGCCTCATGGTTAGTGGTGCCAGTGGGGAACCAATACATCCTCATCTGGGCCAATACTTCCTTCCCAGTAACAAGATTTCTCAAGAGAAAACAAAATTGCCAGAGGGCTGACCTAAACCAGCCAGTATTGAAGGCCTGACATTTCACTATTTGAACAGCTTATCTGGAGTTCATATAGCTGTAACCTAAAAGTTACTTTAAAGGGTGATTCAATCCCCTTTAAGAGACAAAGAGCAATCATTTCCTTACTAATGAGCACTCACTGAATGGAAGGCAGTTGATTCTGCCAGACTTTCTGGAGATCGGCTTGTTCCGCTGGTAATAGGCACCAAAGAAGTAAACAAAATATTCCACCAGGAGCCTCATTTTTTAGCTGAATACAGATATGCCTGAGTTCCAGACAGTACTTCACCTCAAGTATTGTGACTTTGCTAACTTTTGCGTGCAATAAAGCTAAGCCAACCCATTTGTTTAAGTGACTCCTAATGCAAATAAATGAAAAAGCACCTAGCAGGTGACAAGGCCAGAGCAAAGTAATTAACTCCTCGCCATTGAGTGATTAGCAAGTCCCTCTACCACAGATACATCATCAGGTGCAGAAACAGAATCCCAGGCTGGATTAAGTTGCAAATCTGAGGCTTGTTTCAGACTTGAAAGGGAAATCCAAATAAGTGCCATGGGCTAGGCCAGGCCAGAGGCTCACAGATTTTCAGTATGGAATCTGAGAATCATTAACAGACGAAGATTTCCGGTGCCTAGGGAAAGGCTAAATCCAGAGAAAAATCAGAACCACCACTCAAGAGTTTTGCCCAAGGATGAAATGAGTCAATGATTTCTTATGGTTAAAAGGATGTAGCTTCTACGTTAAAGGACAACCCTGAAAGTGAGCTGTGCAATTCTGGAAAATGCTAATTTTTTTTAGCTATGAAAACAATATAGCAATATTGAGGTGTTTAAAAAAATATATCCAGGAGTTCATGGGGAAAGGGAAGTTTGACCATGCTATACAAAGTGGAAGGAGCAACTCTGAGACGAGGAAAATTCAAACAAACAAACAAACAAAAATCAAAACCAACATTAAGACAATCTAAGCCAAATGTGGCAGCATACTTTAAGGCCAGCCTCAGTTAATCGGCCATAGGCCATATGAAGAAAGGAAAAGATAAAGGGAGAAGGGAGGGAGGAAAAGAAAAAAACCAATTCATCTTAGACTTTATTAAGATTTATTTTATTCTATTTATGTGTGTATTGTGACTGTGTGTATATGTTCACATCCTGTGCAAATATCCACAAAGGCCAGAAGGGGGCATTGGATACCCTGGAGCTAGATTTTCTAGTAGTTGTAAACTGCCTTATATGAGTACTAAAACCAAACTTAAGTCTTCTGCAAGCACAGCAAGCTCCCTTAACCATTGGGCTATCTCCCAGCTCCAACAGTTGATGCTTGTAAAACCATACTAATTACTACAGAATTAATCTATGCAAACAAATTCCAAAAAATATACTGATGGAAAATGTATTCTGAGAATATATGATTTTAAAATGCTACTGCTATTAGCAAATATTTATTATTTATTTATGTCTTATTGTGCACAGGTCATTAGACTAAGTGAAATCTATACCCAGATGAATTATCTTGTCTTCAATCACAAGCTCATCCATTTTGTGATCAGGCTAGTCATTTTAAGAAATAGTTATACTTAATATAGTATACTTAATAGTAATACTACTGAGAGAGTAGTTACAACTGATTGTCTTCATGTTAGGAGGGGACAGTACTTTACGCCTGATTTTATCAAATATATATGAATAAATTATATAGAAATTCTGGACTTGAGCAGAGTGTGGTAGCTCATGCTTTTAATCTCAGCACTTGGAAAGGCAGAAGCAGGAGGATCTCTGTAAATTCAAGGCAGCCTGATCTGCTAACTGAGTTCAGGCCAGCCAGAGTCACACAAAGAGACTATACCAAAAAAGAAAAAAGAAAGAAAAGAAGAAAAGAAATAAAGAAGAAAGGAAGAGAAAAACAAGAGAAGTGAAAAAAGAAAAGAAAAAAATAAAATGGAAAAAAAAAACTTTACACATAAACCTAAAAGAATAAAGCAATTTATTATAAATTGAAGTTTTACAACTCTTACAAACCAGTTGAAATCCAGAAGTTTCAACTTCCTGAAAGACATAGAGAGATGGCTCAAGAATTAAGAGCATTTCCTATTCTCCCAGAAGATGGGAGTTCTCTTCTAGCACCCATACCCAACCACTTACAACTCCAGTTCCATGGGTTATGACACTGCTCTCTTCTGGTTGTCTTAGGTACTGCACTCACATGCACATGCTCACACATGCAAATGCTTAAATACAAACAATTTTTTTTTTTTTTTTAAGAAATAGGATTAAGAGTCAGCTTTAATGAGTAAGTCACTGCCAGTTGCCCTTGCTACAAAGTCCACTTCTACAACAATTAAAGCTGATTGGAAATGACAGGATTCATTATTATAATCTAAACTGAAGTGGAATGTGGTATTAGGCATGATCCCCTTACCTCTTCAGATACCAATAAATTAGGTGTTGAATCAAAAATAATGCAAGTGTATGTGTGCATATGTGTGTATGTAGGGGATGTGTGTGTATGTGTGTATGTATATGTATGCATGTGTGTGTATATATGTGTATGTGTGTTTATGTGTGTATGTATGTGTGCATGTATGTGTGTGTGCATGTGTGTATGTATGTGTGTGTATGTGTGTGTGCATGTATGTGTGTGTTTATGTATGTGTGTGTATATATACCACAATGCTTTTAAAAGAACAATGAGAACTCAGTAGTTTTCCACTGTGTGCTCTTTTGATGACTTCTAGTATCCTAGTTACCCAAACTATAGATTTATATTACACATTTATAAGTTTACAAATTTGAACAAAGGTACCCTAAAAGCATTTCATCTACTCAGATGCTAGCATGAAATAAGGTTTTGACCTTCACAGTACCATAGCATTATTTTCATGGCCTGTGTTTTGACTCAAATGTTCAGTTCACTTGTGAGAAACAATCATTTCAATGAAATATCCTGATGAGGTATTTCTCTTTAAATGTTGAGAGGGTATCATTCAGATCCACTTGTCATACTTTATCTTAAGGAATAAGACTTGATGATATAAATATTTTAGTATAATAAAATTTCCTGTAAGAAAAACACTCTTGGGAAGCCTTTAAAAATAAAGGTCAAAAAAAAATAAAAATAAAAATAAAGGTCAAATAGCAGTGCATCAATCATGCCAAGAACAATTTAATTGCTATACAGACTTAAATCTTCCTGTCAACACTATCAGCCTATCTTCTCCTAGGGACAGATGTACCTGAAAGACCAGCCAATGAGAATGATGCCTAATGAACATGAAATGAAAGAGGAGACTAGTTAGTTGAGCTCAGCATTAGAGACAGCTATCAGAAATAATTTACTCATTTAACTGTTTGGACCACAGTGCTAAATGTCTTCTCACTAGAATCTTTTCTCTCTTGAGGGACACTAGACAGAGCCTGCATATACTTGGGAACTCACACACTTCCTCCAAGTGAACAGGCATCTTCCTTAGAGAAACCAAGTTGATATTTGGTGAACTAATTACTTTTCTAGTCACTGTAACAAATTACCTGACCAAAGCAATTTAATGGAAAAGGGTCTGTCTTATCTCCTGGTTTGAGGATACAGTCTATCACAGCAGTAAGGCATGAGAGCAGGAGTGAAAGCCTCCTGCACAGATACATAGAGCTTTCTTTCCTAAGAGGTTCTAGGACCCATTAACAATCAATACTTTCATGACATTTGACAATCGCATCATTAAGATGGAAACAGTAGAAAGGACACAGGCCTAGAGGTCTGTAGTCCTAATCCTGCTGCTATGCCGACTTGTGACAGCAAGGGCATCACGTGGTCAGATATGCTATGTTCTATGTAATGAATGGAGTATATTAAGGAATTGCTATGGTGTTTACAGCCTTTATGTCTTAACATTCAGAGTTCTCCCTTGAATAGGTTAAAAGTAATTTACTACTTGAGGCCTAGCCATCTGTTGAAGCTTTCTGCAAATTGCCATGAGCATGACTTAGAAACTACCAAATCAAAACTACCAATTTCTGGGGAATTAGCTCATTTTCCCTTGAGCTTATTTATGTGGCCTGGATTAGTCTGACAGCTGAGTACACCTTCAGATATTCCAGCAAGATCACTTGGGACTTTTGGCAGAACACAGGCGAATGGGTCTCTATGGGAAGCACAAAAGACAAGTTTGGCTTCTGATGAGTGAGTGGCCTTCTCCCTGGCTATATTGACACCATAGGGTCTACAGTCCACTTTAGACACGACGAGCAGCAGAGGGTAAACCCTTGCAGAGGAAAGACACCCTTTCACACTGGACAAGCACAGGCACAATTGTGCTATGAGCAGCTGATGACTGAGCTGCAAGTGATGTGTCTGCTGCATTTCCTTCAAAGGATTTTCTGAACAAAGTACTGACTCTTTCCCTCTGCTCTTGTAATTGTTGACTCTATGATAGGCATAGCCCCTGGGTGACTCCTGACAACATAACAGTAAACATGTAAAGCTCTGGGCTGCTGACTACTACAGGTGTAGATCAAGAATGACAGAGAATTAATAGCACTTTAGAAATAAAAGCACAGTCGAAACAGTTGACCCTCAGTGCTAACAGGACTGAAAAGGGAGCCAGGTCATATTGGGTAAACAATATTCGATTGTCAAATATAGATGGTGACTTCCATCTGGGGGCACTAAAAATGCCTAATTGTCTACACAGCAGCCTTTATTTGTGACAGAGCATCAGTTTTCATATTATTGAGTAGATAGCCAAGGAGACCATCACAGAGAAAAACACAATCAGTCCTAGGGGGACCTCCATGCTGGGGGAAACAGGAGCCCAAAACTGAAGGTTGGCTACCAAATTGCTCATAGTTTATATCTTACACAGGTTGCTTAACTGTTCAATTTGTATAAATATCAAACAATGTCATGCACTGAACTGAACTTTAGCATAAAGAAAAAGTGTGCTTTCTAAGGGTTTTGTTCATGAACTAATTTGAGATAGAGTCTACAAAGAGCAAGAAAAGAAACCAACCCTGATTTCAGACAAGATTACATTTAAAACTGTATCTACTCTGCCAGAGATTCCAGTGAGCTTCATATCCTAAGCTGCTTTTCTTCTCTAGCAAAATAAAGATGATGTCATCTACCTCATATGAGAGTTTAATGGACATAAACAAAAGTGTCAAACACTTAACCAAGAGTCTAGACCACAAATGTAATCAATAAATCAATGTTACTTTCTCCCTCACCCATAAATTCAGAAAATATTTTAGTCCTTTTAAGAATGCTACAGAGAAATTTGGACTGTGGTAGCATTGCCCTAGGGAACACAGTTTGTGTGTGTGTGTGTGTGTGTGTGTGTGTGTGTGTGAGAGAGAGAGAGAGAGAGAGAGAGAGACATTGACACCAATAAAGAAAAGCACTTCAAAAATATTGTAATGTTTTTAATAATACACATGCTGGCAAACACTAATGCTTTGCAGCCTCCTGTACCTCTAAAGTACTGATTGATATACCTTTTAACAGGATGGTAGAGCTGCAACAAGAGAGCAGTAAAAGAGATATGTTGATAGAGGGAGAGATCATGGGGAGAGGAAGAACCTGGTGCTAGAGAAGTTCCCAGGAATCCACAAGGATGACCCCAGCTTAGACTCCTAGCAATAGTGAAGAGGGTGCCTGAGCTGCCCTACCCCAGTAATCATATTGGTGACTACCCTAACTGTCATTATAGAGCCTTCACCCAGTAACTGATAGAAGCAGATGCAGAGATCCACAGCCAAGTAGCAGGCTGAGCTCCAGGAGTACAGTCGAAGAGAGGGAAGAAAGATTATTTGAGCAAGCAGAGGTCAAGATCATGATGGGGAAATCTACAGAGACAGAGACAATCAAGCTGTGGGAAATCATAAACTTTCGACAGACAGCTGTGGAGCCTGAATGGGACTGGACTAAGCCTTCTGCATACAAGAAACAGTTGTATAGCTTGATATATTTAAGAGGCCACTGACAGTGAGATCAGGATCTATCCCTGGTGCGTGAGATGGCTTTGGGGGAACTTGTAATTATGGAGAGACACCTTGCTCAGCCTGGACAAAGGGGGAGGGGCTTGGACCTGCCCTAACTGAATGTACCAAGCTTTGCTGATTCCCCTTACCTTTTCAGAGGAAGTTAGTGGGGGAGAAGGGAGGGAACAGAAGATGAAATAAGGGGAATCTGTGGTTGGTATGTAAAATAAATTTTTTAAAATTCTTAAATAAAAACATCACAAGCAAGAAATAATCATATCATCACAATCATTCTGTGACTATAAAAGTGCATGAAAACTAATCTTTTAAAGTTAGGCGATAGTGTCACATGCCTTTAATCTTAGTGAGAGGCAGAGGCAGGCAGATCTCTGTGAGTTCGAGGCCGGCCTGGTCTACAGAGTGAGTTCCAGGACAGCCTCCAAAGCTACACAGAGAAACTTTGTCTTAAATAATAATAATATTTTTTTAAAGTGATGATGATTTTTAAGATAATTTTATATCCCAATAAGTATATAGCATATTTCCCTAGTGAGAGTCCAGAATATTTTTTTAAAGTATTTGATTCCTAAAAGCCATGGGTTAGAAATGGACTGATGTGGCAGGCAGAGGGGGGTGGAGATAATAAGATCCACTAGCTTTCAGTTTCTTTAAAGTGTTTTGCTAATAGTGTGAAATGCATCTAATTTTCAATTGTCTTACTAAGACCTTTGTGGAATTAGACTCCAATAATTCTGCTTTGTAATAAGTATACAGTTCCTTCAACAGCCTTGCAGTTTTAGAAACAAATTTCCAAAATCTCTTGGCTAGACAGAGGTCTGAAACTCATTTCCAACTATTTTCACACAACCACTCAGAAGAAAACATTTGAGAATTAATCTTTCATGGGGCTCTTTAGGGGTCGATGAGCTTGCATCACCCGCAGAATGTATCTGACTTCAAAGACCACTGGAAGATTGTTGATTAATGTGAATTGGTATTTTTCATAATGTTTACTGTACCCATCAATAGTGCCTAATGCAATAGCTTCCAGTAAGCAACTGCTTAAAAAACTTGAAAATATCCGGCCAGAAAACAGTGATGCTTTTCTCCATCCCCCATCTCCATCCATACCTAAGATTTGCGTTTCTCACAGAAACAGATCCACAAAACACACATAGTAAGCAAAACACACATAGAAACCCACCGTTCCTCAGCCAGAGAGAAGGAAAGTTAGACTCTAGACTCAGGAGTGTTTGGGTGAAATGGTACCCCTGAAAGAACGAGGTATTAGCATATACATTAGATACCTTTCCAGGCAAAATGCCTGACAACAGCAAGCTAAGGAAGGAAAGATTTGCTGCGGTTCGCAGTTTGAGGGTACAGAGGCCAGCATGGCTAGGAAGGCATGGCAGGAAGGGTGGCTGCAGCCGCTGGGGCTGGAGCACAGGTAGTTAGTTACGCTGCATCCAGGGACAGGAAGCAGAAATGAATGCTGATGCTCAGCTTGCTTTCCCACTGTTCCTGTGATTCAGTCAGGACTCACAACCCATACATGGGCTGATGCCACCCACTTCCACTGGATCTGCCCTCCTCAGTGGAACCTCTCCATAAATGCCCTAGATGATATGAAAGCAATTTGATTTGACAAGGAAGGTTAATTGTGAGTCTTTGTCTTAACATTAGTGGTGGATCCTCTGAGAATCTCTAAGTTGAAACCAGGTTTGTTCTGCTAAAAATAGCACTGAGCTAGCAGTGTCCAGTGTCTGGGGCTAGGATCTGATATTCTGGAACTAGGCTGTCTGGATTCAGCATCAATTCTGCTATGCAGATGCTTCATGATACAGAACACAGTAGCCAGCATCTAGTGCTCCAGGTTCATATTTTTACTTTAGACAGTGTTTTGTTATGTGGTCCAGACTAATTTGGAACTCACTATGTAAGCTAGGCTACCTTTGCACTCACAGTGATATACTCTGGGCTGAGCTTGGCTACTTTTTTTTTTAAACAAGGTAACAGAGGCACCTACTAGACATTGGTTTGAAAGATTGAAGGGAATTCTCAACCAGATACATAGTAAAAAGATCAGAAGTGTTGGCTTATTTGTGAGTATTAGTATTATTACCAGGTAAATTGTATTTTTATATCCATCAGTTTATTTTGAAGAAATAATTCCACTGGCTTACAGAGATAAATTTAGAGATGAAGAAACATGAAAAACATCCTGAAGCCATTAAATTATGAATTAACTTATTTACTTTAGTAAATCAATGAGCTAATTAATTAAAATAACTTGTTAAAGTTTCCATTAATAAAAGAAACAAAACACTTTCTCGGCATCCCTTATATTCTAGCTAATATTTAGAACAATGAGAGATCAGAATGTCAAGTGTTTCTCTTAATTTGCTAAGTACTAATAAAATGACTTTGGATAACTCAAATGTAAATGCATAGTGTCACATGTTCAGACAGCTAAAAACCCCATATACATGAGAAGACAAGGAGATCAAAGAGAGAAGGGAGGAAGAAAGAAGAAATAAACACAGATTGATGTTTGCGTGTGTGTGTGTGTATTGTGTGGTTGTGAAGTCCAGAGGAAAACCCTTAGCTGTCATTTCCCAGGCATCGTGGTAGTTTGAAGACTAATAAGCCCCAAAGGCTTATATGTTTGATATGTGGCCCTCGGTTAGTGGAACTCTTTGGGAAGGATTAGAAGGTGTGTGGCATTACTGGAGGAGGAGGTATATCACTGGGGGTATATACCCCAGGTCAAATCACAGTCTCTCTCTCTGTCTCTGTATCTGTCTCTGTCTCTCTCTATCTTTCTCTCCTTCTTTCTGTTGATAAGGATGCAAAGCTTTCAGATACTTCTCCAGTACCATTCCTGTTTGCGTCACACCATGATGGTCATGGACTAACTCTATAAAACTGCCAGCAAGCCCCCAATTAAATGATTTCTTTTATAAGGATTGCCTTGAGCGTGGTGTTTCTTCACAGAATGAACAATGACTAAGACAAGCATCATCCACATTGTTTTTTTGAGACAGGTCATCTCATTGGCCTGGAGCTCACCATGTGGGCTCAACTGGCTTGGTCAGTTACTCCTGGGGATCTGCTTCCACAGGGCTGGGTTTACAAACATATGCCACCATTTCTGACTTGGTGTGGGTTTTGGAAATTGAATTAGATCTTGAAGCAACTTCCTAGCTGACCTATATCCTCCATCTATAATTAACTAATTTTTGCCATCTGAACAAGAAGGGGATCCTGCTTTCTGTTAAATAGGAAAATAATGCTGAAGCAACAGGCTGAGTCTGTGGCCTTGAAGCAGCTCCCTTGGGCATTATCACATAAGACTATTTCCAAGATGCTACTTTCCTCCCCTGGGCCAGAGCTCAGGCTTTTACCCAGGTTGACACTCAAAGCTTGATTTTCTTCCCCAAAGAAACAGAAAAAGCAACTGAAAGGGCAATGTGTTATACACAGTGGTACATCTCCAAGGAGTCTCTAAAGTCCAGTTTTTCTATCCCCTGAGGTCTCATCTATCTGGTACCTGTGCCTGAAGCCTAAGTTTTGACATTGCCTGGTTTCTGTGACCCTAAATTCTCTTTCCAAATAGCCCCACATTAAGATCAAATTTGTTTCACATGTGTGGCTCCTAACAAATGTCTATGTGTATTCTAGTTTCTCTAGAGAAAGACCTCCCAATTTCAAGATATCTTACCTTTTCCTCAAAGAACAGATATCTTGGATCTCTAGTTCCATAATTCTCCCTTAAGAGGCTTTATTTTCCTAACTTCATTTACCCAGTGCTGAGTTGATGGCTTTTAAATTCCCCAGAGCTCCAGGGCAGGGTATACTAAACACTATCACATCTTCTCACCTGGATTCAGTTTCTTCCACTTCCTTTTTCTGACTTAAAATTCCGTTTGACCCATGTAAAAGTGGTAAACTAGCCAAACGCCTGTACTTCTCCTTTCTAATTCTGTAGCAAAAAACTTCAGATAAGATACTTCAGCACAGGCAAGGGTCTCACCTTCTGTGCTCACTTTAATTAAGACTTAATTTGTTTTTAAACAGGGTCACTATGTGGCCAAGTCATGAGTTCAGCAATCCTCTAGCTTCAGTCTACTGAGCGCTGGCAAAGTTAACTGATTCCACATGGTAATAATCTTCATAATCTGTCTTCAAGCACCCCTCTCCCATCCCAGTAAGTGGCTTAATCCAAGTACTTATCAGTACTAAATAGAAAGACAAACAGTTGGCTAAGATAGGTCAAAGGTCTCCATTTTACTTTCCACACTGTTGTTAAAATGGTAACTCCTAAAATCTAAGGATTTCATGGAATCTGATGCTTGAGATAAAACATATTTCCCCAACATAATACAATCAGCAAGATATTCAGCTGAAGATAAATTTCAAGCTCTTGTACTAACCATGGCCTCTAAGTCCCACCTCTAGGTCATAGTTACAAAGCCAACAGCAGCCCCTTTCTCAGATTGTTATGGGACATATTCACCGGTAAGAACAAGGCTTTTCTCTAAGGAAGAGAATAGAAATTTGTCTCAAAAGATCATAACGGCACCGCAGACAAATATTTTGGGTTGGTTAGCATAAGATGGGAGCTATAACTGTACCTGAGCATCTATTCTTAAAGCGAATCTTTACAGTGTTCAGGGAGGGAAGTCAAAACACAGAACAGCTGTTTCTTCCAGTTGTATATCTGTCATAAAGAGATAGCCTTTTGTCCCAAACATTCACTTAAAACTGTCCTTTCAAAGATTAGTTGTAATTTTAATGCTAATGACATTTGGATCTGAGACAAAAAGAAAAACACAAAACCTTTTTTTTTTTTTTTAAATTTAGCAATCTATCCTCAGAGTGGAAATATGGCTTATACAGGTGTCAGCAACGTCCTTCTGCAAAATTAATCTGAACTTTGGCACTCTGAAATCTATCAATCAGAACTGACAACAGCAGTGAGTGGAAATGAGATGCATGATACACCTCCAATTATAGCAACTGAAGTATGTAGCAAAATATTTAAAACCAAACCTGGAATGACTCAGTGATTCATTGCATTTCAGCAATGTTCTTTTTCAGCAAAGACTCCATTCAGATATACATCCCTTTTTCCAGTATCAAATTAGTAATAACAGAACATAAATCATACGGCTTCAAGTATAGATGAGGTGTGTAGCTGCCATGTTTAATAGTGTCAAGCAGACAGGTTTTAGAATCACCTGCAAGATGAGTTTCTAGGTACATCTATGAAGAATTGTATAGATCAGGTTAGTTGAGTTAGAAGCCTTTCTTTACCTTGGGTGGCATCAGTCCAGAATTCCACTGTTTTTAAGGGGGAGAGTGAGCAAGGAACCAGAATTCATCTTCTGTGCTTCCTGACCAGTGACAGTGTGACAGTCTACTTCCAGTTCCCACAGGCTTTCCCATCATGATGGACTATGCCCTGGAACTATGAACCAAGACAAATTCTTCGTCGGAGTAATGAGAATTCATTCAACAATTGTTTCCTAGTAGGGTATCAGGGATAGTATCTATGAAGATAGTCCCCCTCTTAGAATATAAAAGGCCATGGAGATGCTAATTACAAGAGAAGAAAAGTGTCTACGTGGAAAAGTTAGTGATTCAAGATAAGGGAGAATTCAGGAGCTCAGCAGGAAGGGTGAATGTTGTCAGCTTTGCCCTGAAGAGGAAATGTGGCTACAAAGCAGAGGAAGCAAAGTTTCACAGAAGCCATGCCATCATCAGCCTACTTTCTATCTTTAGTCAAATGCAAACACTGTAACTCACACACAGAACAACTGGAAAAATTTACAGAAAATGAAGGTAATATACATCAGCAATTTAATAGGAAGTAAAAATGAAGCTGAAAATAAAGCTAGAAAGGAAGAATGTATTGAGACCCAAGGATGGCTACATTGTTTGGTGATCTTAGCACAAAATGAAAATACAGTCTCTTGGCTAAGAGTAAAATATTTCAACACAGCAAGTGGACATTGTAGCATGTGCCTACAACAACCCTGGTACTCAGAGCTGACCCCTACAGGTTATCTATAGCCTCTACATGCTGCCTCAGCATTCAACACTTAGCAAGTGTCTCTTGGCCCTGTAGAGGAAATTCCAACTGCAAATCTGGAGCATACCCTGAAAAGCATAGAACTCAAGGCTCAGTCTGTAAAATGCTCCCACACAAGATGAGGGTCTGAGTAAAGAGTTGGGCCAGAGGCACACAGCTACAATTTCTTGGGTGGGAAGAAAGACAGACAGGAGGAACCAGCCCAGCTGAATCAATGCATTCCATGTGCAGAGAAATACTAAGGACCAACAACATGGCTTAGTCAGCAAAGGAGCTGGCTGCCAAACCTTACGACCTGACCTCAAACCCCGGGACATGCTAGTAGAAGAATGGAATTGTCTCCCACAAGTTATCACCTAACTCTACACACAGTGTATGTATGGGTGGTATACCCTCCACACCCAACCATCCCCTTCACACACATAAATGCTTAAAACAATTTTTAAGACCCTGTATTAAAAATCAAAGTGAAAAGAATCAAGTAAAACATCCATTGTTTACCTCTGTTCTCCACACACATACATACATATTCAAAAGCTGCATACATACACGTAAGCTGCGTACATACACAGAAAATCAGTAGCCCTCCTATACACTAAGGATAAATGGGCTGAAAAAGAAATAAGGGAAACATCATCCTTTACAATAGCTGCAAATAGCATTAAATTCCATGGGGTAACTATAACCAAAGAAGTAAAAGATCTGTTTGACAAAAACTTTAAATCACTGAAGAAAGAAATTGAAGAGGATATCAGAAATGGAAGGATCTCCCATGCTCCTGGAGAGGTAGGATCAACATTAGTAAAAATGGCAGTTGTAGGGAGCTGCGTTGTACCACGCCCTAAAGGTGGCGCTGGTTTCTGCCTTCCACCTTCCTGATGGGATGGTGAGTGCTCTCGGGAGTAAACAACTCCTTATTGGCTGTAGGCAAGGATGGTGGCTTGCTTCCGGAACCTCAGGACCTATGGGCAATGTCCACATGGCTTACCAGGATTGGAGGCCCAGAGGGTATTTAGCCACAAGCGGACTCCCCCCCCCCTCCCCGGGGTCGTTCGTGAGAGAGTGGTCGTTCGTCATACGTTTGAGAGTGAGAGTGAGTAAGTGAAAGACAAGAAGATAATAAAAGGCCCGAATAAACTGCAAAGAGAAGGATCCGGTGTTGTGTGTTCCTTGCTGGCGAGGCTGTGCGCGACAGGCAGTCTTATCAAAAGCAATCTACAGATTCAGTGCAATTCCCATCAAAATCCCAACACTATTTTCTACAGACCTTCAAAAAACAATACTAAATTTCATCTGGAATAACAGGAAAGCCAGGACTGCCAAATCAATTTTGCTCAACAAAAGAACCTCAGGAGGCATCATGACACCTGACTTCAAGCTATACTACAGAGCTAAAGTAATAAAAACAGCCTGGTACTGGCATAAAAACATACTTGTGGATCAATGGAATCAAACTGAAGACCCAGACATTAACCAACACTCCTATGAACACCTGATTTTTGACAAAGAGGTCAAAAATGTTCATTGAAAAAAAGATAGTATCTTCAACAAATGGTGCTGACATAACTGAATGGCAGTGTGTAGAAAAATGTAGATAGATCCAAGCCTATTACCCTGCACAAAACTCAAATCCAAGTGGATCAAAGACCTCAACATAAAACCAGCTATGCTGAACTTGATAGAAAAGAATACCCTCCAATGCATTGGCACAGGTGACCACTTCCTAAATATAACACCAGTAGCACAGATACTAAGATCAACAATCAATAAGTGGGACCAACCTACAGAATGGGAAAAGATCCTCACCAACCCTACAAGTGACAGAGGACTGATCTCTAAAATATATAAAGAACTTAGGAAACCAGAGCTGAAAGCCGTAAATAACCCAATTAAAAAATAGGATTCAGAACTAAAAAGGGATTTTTCAGCAGAAGAATTACAAATGGCTGAAAGGCACCTGAAAAAGTGCTCAACATCTTTAGTCACCAGAGAAATACAAATCAAAACAACTTTGAGATACCCCCTTATATCTGTCAGAATGGCTAAAATCAAAAACATAGATGACAACCTATGCTGGAGAGGTTGTGGAGCAAGGGGATTATTCCTCCATTGTTGGTGGGAGTGGAAGCTTGTTCAGACACTTTGGAATGCAGTATGTTGGTTTCTCAGAAAACTGGGAATCAATCTTCCCAAGGATCCATCAACACCACTATTGGGCACATATCCTAAAGATGCACATTTGTACCCCAAAAGCATTAGCTCAACTATGTTCATGGCAGAATTATTTGTGATAGTAAGACCCTGGAAACAACCTAGATGCCCCTCAACTGAGGAATGGATTAACAAACTGTGGTACATCTATACACAATGGAGTACTACTCAGCAGTAAGAAAAAAATGATATCCTAAAATTTCAGGCAAATGGGTGGATTTGGAGAATATCCTCCTGAGCAAGTCTCACAAACCCAGAAAGATAAGCAGGGGATGTACTCACTCATTAGTGGACCTTAAGTAAAAGCCCTCTTGTGTCATTGAAAGAGGGGAAATCTTTAGCATGAATGTCTTAGATCTTCAGCTTTCCTTATAAGAATACTATTTGGATCCAGGATCCATCTGCATTTGCTCTCCTAAAATCCACTGCATTTGCTATTGTGTCATCCCCTTCTAAGAATTAAATACAATTAATAAATGAGAAAAAGAAAAACTAAGTGAAAAAACTTTTAAAAGGTACAGAATTCTGGCCCCAACTCCCAGTCCAGTCAAAGAGAGTGAGGAGGGATTATATAAGCAAAGGGGTCAAGATCATGATGGGGGAACCGACAGACAGTTGAGCTACTGGGAGCTCATGGCCTCTGGACTTACAGTTGGAAACCTGCATGGGACTGAATTAGGCACTCAGAATGTGGAAGACAGTGTGTGGCAGATTGTAGGGCCTCTGGCAGTGGAACCAGGATTTATCTCTAGTGCATGAACTGGCTTCTTGGAGCCCATTCCCTATAGAGGGATACCTTGCTCAGCCTTCATATGGTGAATGGGTTTAGTCCTGCCTCAAGTTGATATGCAGACTATATTGACTCCCTGTGGGAGTCCTTACCCTCTCTGAGAAGTAGATGAGGGGTAGGGTGGGGAGAAAGTAGGGGCTAGTAGGAGGAGGAGAGGAAAGGGGAACTGTGGTTGGTATGTAAAAGTAAAAAAAAAATTTAAGTAAATAAAAAAATAAATAAAAATCTGGATTTCAAACAGATTCTTGGACTGGTGGTTCATATCCATCAGCTCATTCAACTTTAGCACCTGTCTCATTCCCAGTAGTTTTTCCAGAACTACTACATTCATCATGAAGCTTCATGACTTTTTCCAACTCAAACTTAGGTTTCTTCAGCATTTTTACTTTTCTAATGAAGACATCATGAAGAGGATAAATGGAGAGGCAAGCCTTTTCTCTGTCTTTTTCAACACTGTCTGGAATCAATTTATTAACCACTTCCTTCAAGTCATTTGTCTGCACTTCTCGGCTCATGATTTCTATCATCATCTTCCGGATCTGGAGGACCTGTTGATGCTGTGCATAGGAAGTCTTGCGTATCTGGTTGTTTTGTTTTTTTTTTAGTAAAACCCACACAGAACAGACCGAGCAAATAACCATCAGTTGTCTTGACATCCACATGAACTTCAATCATGGTCTGCTACTTTTTGACCATTTTGTCCCGGGTGAGATCCATGCCATGGACAGTTAGACAGTTTTTGCCCTGAACATCCTCAGTAATTAGCTTGAATTTTCTAAATGCAGCTTCATCATTTTGTAGATCAGCAATGCTCACTTCAAACATCCAACCCTTGAAGCCATCAGATGCATTTTTGGTTCCTTGGGTCCTTGTGACTAGCGTTTTTCCGATGTTCCTAATATTGAACATAGCTGGAGTTTTCACATCATATCAATCTTTCTTCAAAAATGGCACCCTTCGTCAGGTGCTTTCATTTGTCTTTTTTAAAAATGGAGCCCCACAGGTGCTGTATGAATTTCCATGAGACACAGGGGATTAAAAATCAAGGTGAGATGGGACCAGTGTGCTCACTTCTGGAAGACTTCATAGCATTAGAAGAAGAATTTCAGGCTTTAGTACCCCTGCCCTCCATTTTGTTTATCTATAGCAGTCATGGTAAATTCTAGAAATTGTTTTTTCCCCAAGTTCCGAATGCATTATACATCACCAACTTAATTTTCACAATTGCTTCATGAAGGGTTATTATCCCATTCTTATAGAAAATCAAATTACAGAAATCAGATGATTTGTACAATGGCGTGCAAATAAAATTAGCAATTTGGTTTGCTTTTCTCCCTCCCATCATCATCATCCCTTGTGTCCCTTAGACATGGGTCTCCCAAGAATTTTTTGAAAGATTACATGAGTCCACACATTAGAAAACAAACAATGATAATGTATAGCTCTACTCACAAAGAAACTGAGAGGAATAAGAAAATTAATAACTTGACCAATACTTCTGTTTTTCAAGTTTGGATAATAGGTATAACTTTATGTTACTGCTCTACGCATCTCATAAGTTTTTAAAATTAATAAGGTACAACTCAAAACATATTAACTTGAGACAGATATTATAAAATTTTAGGTACCATGCAAGTCAACTGCGGTTTTGGGGGGGGTGTTTATTTTGTTTGTTTGTTTTAATTCTCTCATATATTATATCCAGACTGAGTTTCCTCTCGCTCATCTTTTATCCCTTCTAACCCCACTTCACCTCTCTCATAAACCCTCTCTCCTCCATCTCCCTTTCTAGCTCTGTTTCCTCCATATTGGCTGGAATCATGGGAGATTTCCTAGAATCAGGTCAGGAACCTGGAGGAATTTTTTTAAGGCTTATTTCATTTTTTTTTTTAATTATAGGTATGTGAATGCAGGGGAATGTATATACAGGCAAAGACTTGTACAGAGGAGTGCAGGGGAGGGATGTACAGTGGAGAGCTAGTACCCTTGGAGGTCAGAGGTGTTAGGTCACCTGGTGCTACAGTTATAGGTGTGTGCTGGTAAAAGCTGAACTCAACTCAGTTCCTCTGAAAGAGCAGTGCAGACTCTGAATCCTTACTGGGTGAGCCATCTCTCCACTCCTGAACCAGAAGTTTTAAATATCAGCTGCAGAGGTGATATGAAGGAACATTTTTCAGGGATCAAGGCTGAGAGTCCCTTCCAAACATCATCTAGTCATTGCCTGGTCACCAAGCAAATGCACTAACCAGCAACATGCTTCCCTGCTACTTAATGTCTATGAATTACAATGAAATCAATAAAACAGACAAAACCAAAATCAATGCTTTAACTCTCTGACATCTATGTTGGATTGATAATAGGCCTTACAAGAATGTGTAGAAATAAAGAGAGGAAGTGGAGACCTGGGAGCTAAAGCTGTGGAGAAAAGCTTGAGCTATACCAGTGTCAGAGTTTGTTTTAATACAGAGAAAGGGACCTGGCAAGGGCAGAAGGCAGGAGCTGAACAAAGCTGAAGGACCATTTCTGATCTGTCTATGGCACCAGAGCACACTGGGTTTCTCAACTCTAATATTAATTCTCCATGGACATGAAGTCATAATGGTTGGAATTTTATTTTGGGGGCTGAAAGCATGCCCAGTAAAAAAGGTGTTCAATATTTGTATTTGGAAATAATATCACCAAGTTAATAGCCTAATCAGTAATATGCAAGCTTAAGTATTTGTGAATGTTGATATGATATGTGTAATTTACTTTGAACTGTATTAAAAATAAGATGGAGAGCTGAGCATGTATCGAATGCCTTCAATCTCAGAATTCAGGGGGCAGAGGTAGATGGATATCTGAATTTGAAGCCAGCCTGGTCTACAAAGCAAGTTCCAGGAAAGCTAGGACTACATAGAAACAACAACAAAACAAAAACCCTCTGTCTCAAATAAAATAAGAAGGATTTACAGATGGATATGATGATGGGTAGATGAGTATAAGCAATGAAGCAGAATTATAATGAAATGTTAGTGGTAAAATCCAAGTGGTGAGTAAACAGCATTAATCATAATCAGATGTGTATAACTTGTGGCCTGTAGGGTATACATGTGATCATCTATAGCTATGACTGTTACCCATCACAAAAATCACAAATGGACTGAAAATGTGAGGGTTGTTTTTAATGTGACTTCTCAATTCTCAAGCAAAAACTTTGTAGATGACAGCATTATGTTTCTGTGTCATGTGTATGTACTTGCTAAAACTAAACTCTGTTTAATTTTGTTAGATATTTGAAATGTTTTTCAAAAATGTATTAGTTATAAAGCATATTTAATAAAATTAATCTTTACAAAAAGATATTGTGTCTATATCCCAAAATTTGTATTAATTAGAAATACAATCAGGCCGTGACTTTATATATCAAGCTTAATGTGGGAGGAAGAAAGAGATAAATGTATAATTCTTTAGTGCCTTATAATTTTTGATATTAGAATAGTACATGAGTGATAATATATTGAACAGAAATTATATCTCAAATTATTATTGTTTTCTGAGCTAAGGATATATAGTATGATATTGTCAATGCTAGGCTGTGGCAGCTAGTCACAGATTTCTGTCTCCCCAAAAGAGTAAACAAATATTCTATGGGTTATTCTGTTGGTAAACTATGGCTGATATTTGACACATTTTGATTTTTTGTTTGAGTTTTGTTTTGTTTTTAATTTATTATCATTTTGTGTGTATAAGTACCCTGCCTACATGTATATATGTGAACCACATCTGCACTTGGTGCCCTTGGAGGCCAGAAAAAGGTGTCATGAAGTTACAGATAGTTAAAAGCTATCTATCATTTGGGTGCCGAGGACAGAACCCAGGTCTTCTGCAAGAGCAGTAAGTTCTTGTAGACAGTATACCTTTTTGGTATGTTTTTTGAGTAGAGTATGTATGCTAGACTAGCCATGAACTAGCCTCCTGCCTTGGCCTTCAGAAAGGTGTTTGGACTCACACCTAACTTGATTCACCATGCTTTCAACTTAGGGTGAGACACGACACCAGCAAGGTTAGCAGCATCTGTGTATTTCTCATATACTCCTAAAAGGCAGATTGAGCATCAATTGCTGGCATCAGAATTTGCTCATCCCCTTCCGGGAGCCATGCAAAACAGGACACTGTGGAGATTCACACATTAAAAGGGTGGAAATCGATTTCCTCCCACAAAAGACAGAACTAATTGGAGCCTTAATGGATTATCCATAAATAAAACACACATCAGGCTCAAATGACAAGTTCCTGACTTCAGTCCTAACTCAGGGTCTCAGAAAGTACATTGTGAGGGGTGGAGGACCGGGCTTAGTTGTTGGGGTACATGCCTGGCATATATGAAAGCCCTAGTTTCAGTTTCCAAAATGAGCATGGCGGTACATGCTACAACCTTCGTATACAGACACTCGGGAGATAGAATCAGGAGGACCAGAAATTCAAGGTCATCCTTAGCTGCATAGGAAGTCCAAAACAAAACCAGCCTTAGCTATATGAGAGCCATTTAAAAAAAAAAAAAAAAAAAAAAAAAAAAACTTACAATAATAATATAGGCACTCCAAGCAAGAAATACATAGTCAGTGGTTGACAAGATTGGCTAACCTGAAGATTAGCAATTTGCTTGTGTTATTTAAATCCCCATCCCTAATGCTGCTTTTATTGAGAGGTGTGAGAAGACCTCTTCTGCCTTTGTGATTCCCACATGAACAAGTTCTCTCACTCTGCTTCCTCAGAAGCTCAGGTTTTCAGAGCACATCTCCAGAAATACTCCCACAAAAGGAAAGGAACACAGCCCTTTGCCACTGAATCCTTCCCTAAAATCTTGTGCATGCAACACATTCTAGATAACCTTGTTCTCTAGAACAGGCTTAGGTATGTTTTTCCGCTGTCCCTAACAACAAGACAAATAAAACAAAAGCTCCATTTTCAGATATGGCTGAATTCTTCCCTTCTTTACAGCTACCACTGAAATACTGGAAAGATTAGAGCAACCATGGTAGCTGCTGCAGATTCATTCTTTCGAAGTCAGTGTTCCCACACCTTGGAGTCATTTGAATTCATGCCTGCAATTTTGTGGTGAAAAACTAGTGATTGCTAACCCTAGTCCTAGTGATAGATACATTTTGTTAACACCATCCTTCAACTAAGAAGGGAGCAAATTTCTTAGTATCCTTTCTTTGTATAGAACAGTCTCTCTAAAGATTTATAATTAAAAGCATTCTATTACACTCATCTGTGACTGCCAAACTCAGTTACTATCCAACAAGGATTTACTGAGTATTCATCTGTCAGACTATGAATGATAATACCTGAAATGCAACTAAAATAGAATAACATTAAATTAATCCCCTGACCATTCGATTATAGTTTAAAAGAAGACATGTTAAGTATTTTCAGAAAACAATGAGGTGAGAATTGTCTGGTAGTGTGCTTCAAGTTGTAAGTATGTTTTTAGTAGGTATCTAAACAGATTCAATATCATGAACACCTAGCACATTTGAACATTGTTTAAATGCATGTCTCATCTCTTCTAAGAGTTGCAAGACAGGAGATGAAATTATATCAACTCAGGCAATTTACAATTGATGTACTGTCATCTACTATAATATAAGCAAACAACCATGATTGTAAATTCTAGGGGCAGCATTTTGAATGACAAAAAGAAAATATTAAAAATAATCATGAAAATGTATCTAAAGCTGGTCATGGGCACCTGTTTTCTAGAAAATCCTGCTCATCAGAATACCTAGGATTAAGTATGCTAAATAACATTTTCTAATAACTGGGGAATAAGGTATTTATCAAAAAAAAACCCTCAATATTTATTATTTTTAACTTAAGTATGCCCAAACTGTCAGGAATAGTAGAAATTAATCTTGAAAGGCCCAGAGAAGGGAGATCATATTGATTTGCTTATAGCGGCTTGTTCCTCCTGCAGGTGCAAAGCCCCTCCTAAGCCTGTTGATGGAATTCATTCTTTTATCAAACCATCCTCAACAAAGACAGAATCTCTTGATGTTTAGCCCACAAATTCAAAAGACACTTGAGAGAGACAGACTGATCACTAATCATCCACTTGTCTTTTAACTGTTTCTTAAAGAATAAACAAATATAAGACAATAGTAAACCTCAGATTATCTGTCTATTAGTGACATCAAGGAGAATGCCAGAGAAAAGTGTATACCTGTTTCCTCAACAGAATGTGCTAACCATTCTACAAGTCCTCTAGGGCTTTCCCTCAGCCTTCCAGAATTGGCTTTGAATTTATATATTAGTAGTTGATGACTCTAGGTCTCCCTCAATAACACCTCAATCCCACTACAGATGACTCAAGATATTATAAATGCACAAATCACTTTTGCTGTGTTTGCATGCCTCTAAAATTTATATGCTGAAGTTTTATGCTCCCTGGTAGTGGATAATATATAGGGGAATATCTGAGAAGTTTTAACTGCTATGTTTTGTCTACCCTGTGCCTCCCTCTTCAGGACTACCACCTCAGCTCAAGCTTGAGGAAATAGTTCTAAAATCACAGCCCATAATGATAATTTGCATGAAAAGTACTAAGAATTGTGAAATATTAAAAATTCACATACCACTATGCTTCCATTTTTTTAAGTATTGGTTTTTTAGATTTCATTTAATTAATTTATTTTTTTTCTTTTGAGACAGGATATCATGTAGCCCAATAGTCTCATACTTGAATTCCTTATGAATTCCCTTGAACTTTGGATCCTCCTGGTGTACAGGAATATACAGTAGGCAAATAGCTACCAACTGAGCCACATCTTCCATTCCTAATCCGTGTGATTAATAAAACATTTTAAATTGAAGTCTGTTTTAGTTAGGATTTGTATAGCGGTGATAAAACACCATGATCAAAAGCAACTTGAAGATAAAAGGGATTTTTTTTCGGTTTACAACTCAAGTCCTACTCTATCACTGAGGGAAGTGAGGCAGGATCCTAAGGCAGGAACAAACAGAAGCTTCGGAGGAGCATGGCTCACTGGCTCACTCCTCCTGTCTCTGTCAGTTTGCTTTCTATACACTCCAGCACTCCCTGAGCAGGGCTGTTATGCCCTCAGTGGGCTGGACCCTTCCACATCAGTCACCAATCCAGAACGGGATGTGTTTTCTCATTTGAGATTCTCTCTTCTCAGATGATATCTGCTTATTCAAACTGACAAGAAACTTCAACCCCAACAAAGATATAGGCACAAATTCAAGATGCTCTTTTTCTACTAATCTTAATACTTTGGCAAACGTTCTTCCCAAAATGAACAATTAATTATTAACTACTATTAACTTGGCAGGTGGTGGCACATGCTTTAAATCCCACCCAGCACTGAGAGACAGAAGCAGGCAGATCTCTGAGTCCAGCCTAGTAAACAAAGCAAGTTCTAGGACATCCAGGGCCACACAGAGAAACCCTGTCTCAAGAAAACAATAAAACAAAACTGTGAAAAAAACTTTTGAAGGTAAAATACATTTGTAGTGAGGCTTTTTAAAACAACAACAATATATCTATTTGCCTATTTAAATTAAGTATTTCAATAGTGAAGTTTAATTTTCTCTGGTAAAATATGGTTTATAAGCCAACAGGAGAAGGAAGTTTGATTTAGTTTGTGTGAAAACTGTGTGGCCACAATTTAAATAACATTAATAATTTTGCGTCTGATACAGCTGGTATATTTAATAAGTTATACTATTTTTAGAAATACTGCAGAACAATAATTCGTCAACATAAAACAACAGCACAAAAGTCACAATCTATCACTGTACTTACATGACTGCTTACAAGACAAATCATGTGAATTCTTCAACTACATTCTCCCCCGCCTCCCCCCCCCCATTTCCAGAAAGGACTGTTTCACTCCCTTCCCATTTCACAAGAGCCACTCACAGCAAGGTCAAAGTCTTAAATGTGTTATTTGTAGTCATTTTCTCTCAGTCATCAGTAAAAATAAATTTCCCAATTGTCATTCATGTTTGCATGTCATTACTTTTGAAGGCCAGAGCCTTTGTAACATATGAGACAGCCAATGTCACCAATGTCATGAGGCAGCACAGAGCAAGGCAGAGCTTGAGGCTCAGGACTATTGTTGCTCTTGGCTTACAGGTCCATGTCCTTGCCTGGGGGCACACCCTCAGGGAGGCAGCCCTAGAAATCAGATGACGCCTGGGTCTCTAATCTCTATTTCCAAAGCCAGATTTTTTTTTTCTTTTGATTTACAAATTTATATATTCAAAGTTTGGGAACATCAGTTCTAATTTTATCACAACTGAAATCCACTTCCTTTCTGGACTTAGTTTGCATTTTCACCAAAACTGTAATAAAAATCCTCCAAAAATGGAGTGTGGGGGAAGGGGAGTTTAAGTATCAAAAGTTGCAGAATGAATGTAAAGACTAAACTATATGTTGAGGGTGGGTGGTCATCAGGAGCCTGTGTGTGCTCATCAACCACATTAACACAACACTGGAGGAAGATGTGGGAAGTTGAGGAGGCTATTCATGAGCAGGGCAAGGGATGTGTGAAAAATATTATGACTGTACCTGATCAAAGATTTGGTTGTTGGCCTAAAGCTACTCCAAGGAATAAAGTCTAATAATTTTAAAGGAGACTTTAACTTTGAAAACTCTGTTCTTTTAAGCGCTGGTTATACAACTGGTATTTCCAGTTTTTCTCAGATTTGGGTACTTCATTATTTGGGTAAAGTATTTCATAAATGAAAGACAAACCCATCTCTTCACCCAACTTCTAAAAATAATAAACCCTAGTGAGTGATGAATGCTGTAGAATAATCTCTTTGTACACTGTGAAGATTTGTCACTGTGATTGGTTTAATAAAGAAACTGACTGGCCAATAGCTTAACAGGATAAAGTTAGGCTGGAAAGCCAAACTGAGAATCCTGGAAGGAAAATGAGTCAAATCCAGAGTCACTAGCAGACTCACAGAGGAGCAAGGTAGGCATGCCATTCTGAGAGAAGATACCAAGCCACTTGGCAAAGTGTAGATAAGAAATAAGAATTACTTTAAATGTAAGAGTTAGTGATAAGCCTAAACTATTGGCAGAGCATTTACAATTACTATTAAGTCTCTGGGTGATTTTTGAGAGTGATGCTGCAGGAAAGAAACTTCCAACTACAGGCAGGTGTTGATTTTCCCTGGAACTTCTTCCATCCAGTCATAGCCAAGTTCTGAACAAGGGCACAAAATATAGAAAAGTATGTAAAAATCATGCCAGGCATAGTAGCATATGCCTCTAAACCCAGTACTCAGAAGGCAGAGAAATTCAGATTTCAGTGAGTTCAAGAATA
>PVIH01001383.1:80226-174318 GCA_004025045.1 Sigmodon hispidus
AAAAAAAAAAAAAAAAAAAAAAAAAAAAAAAAAAAAAAAAAAAAAAAAAAAAAAAGAAAAAGAAAAAGAAAAAAGAAAGAAAGAAAAGAAAAGAGGGAGAGAGAGAAGAAAAGTATGGAAAATGTAAAAGTTTGCATAGGGAAAATGGGCAGTTTTATATAAACTACAAGCCAATATATTTTAGGTAATAAAATTTACTTACAGAGTTCCATGTAAATAATTTTCTTCTTTACTAAACATATGCTAAGCATGGTATGTTGTGACTGCATCTGTGGATTCTGTTCTCCTTAATTTCTGTCAGGTATTTGGTCATAAGTACAGTAACTAATACAGGAAAGAATGCTTCTATCAGGAGACACAATTGCAATCACCCTCAGATCTAAGTTGTAATGTTACCCCATGAGTTACCTTGAAGACATTTGGGTAGATCAAGAAGCAGAAATGGACAGGAAGTATGGTAACCCAGCAGAACTACTTCCTTCAGCTAAGTCCCACCTCCCAAAGGTTCCATGAGCTTCTAAAACAGCTTTACCAACTGTGGACCAAAAACTCAAACACATGATACTGTGGTGAACTTAGTGTATTGAAATCACAACACGGGCTGGAAAGATGGCTTAGTGGTTAAGAGCACTGACTGTTCTTCTGGAGGACCTGAGTTCGATTCCCAGCATCCACATGACAACTAACAACTGCCTGTAATTCCAAGATCTGACACCTTTACACAGTTATACATGCAGGCAGAATACCAATTCACATAAAATAAAAAAATTAAAATTAAAAAAAAAAAAGAAATCGCAACACACCATACATCATTCTACATGCTAGATGAAGGCTTCATCACAGCACCATGAGAAAGGTAGTCTGAATGTAAAGCATGTCTTTGTGATCCTCCCTCAGGTGCTGAGTCCCTTAAAAGCAGGGATCTTGTGGTTTCTCTTTTGACTGAAGAAAAAAAAAATGATTCATAGAATCTTCCTATTTGCTTGGAAATGAGCACACATTTCCAGAAATTATAATTTCAAAGAAACTTCTGTGTGCTCAAGACAAAACAAGACCACTTAGTTCATCGGTACTGTTCTAAAAGAAAACAGCTACAAAATACAGTCATATAATGAGCAGTGGGCATGCCTACACAATAATTTACAAAGCAAAGAAGTAGACAGGAAATAGCATTTATGCATGTGCTGTTAGCATTTTCTCCAGGTATTTTTAACATAAGATACAAAATAAATGAGCAAGTGAAATGTGTAGCAAAGCCAGCCATGCTTGGCCAACATTTAAGACTCTAGTAAAAAATGTTGCATATTAACTATAATCAATATTAAACATTGAAATTAATCCAATAATCAAGTTCTAATAAGAAAGATTTTGGAATATATGGATTACTTAAACTTTTCACTGAGGATCATTGTAATATAGAAGAAGGAATCAATACCATAAAAATCAGAGAGAATGATCACATGTCCTCCAATTTACCCCTGAGTTACATTCTATAAAAAAGCATCACAAACCAAAAATATAGAAAGTTTTTAAAAAACTGCATTTAATCAGCATTTTAAATTCATTTTGCTGTTTTTCTTGATAAATACAAAATAAATAAAGAAGGAAAAAAAATAGAGTCTCACTATTTCCCAGGATGGAACACAATATCTTCCTACTTTTTCTTCCAGCTACTAGATTACAACAGTATACAGCCTACCTTAATTCATTAAATATTTTAATTATTTAAGATTTAAAAAAAAATTGCATTTAAAAACGCAACTCACAGTACACTATAGCTTCACATGGCTTTTTTTTTTTTTGAAGATGCTCAAGATATTTAAATTATTCTCCAGTTGAGCAAAATTATCTAATAGAAATCTTATTTTATAATGTAGTATTAAATCGCTCACATGATACTGTAACCCTGTGCTAACAGTCAAGAACAGAATTACCAGATAGTTAAACAAAAACTTTAAACCCAACCATTGCAAGTTGGGGGCCATCTGTCATTTGAATTTCTTCAAAGCTTTTTAACCTTTAACAAAATTTTAACATTTTGGTTCCCTCTTTGCTAGAAAAAAAGGGGCATAATCGACAACACTGTAGAGAATCTATAATCAACACTCAGGCAACTCAGTGCTGTCAATTGCCAGAAACATTTTGTTGTTGTTGTTTTTTGAGGCTTGTGCTTAAATTTCCTTTGGGGGTATCCAACACAGAGAAACAGACTCTGAATTGAATTTATTCTGCAACTCGAGCATTGTGCTTAAAGATGATTCCAGAAATCTGGTGCAAATAGAGAGCTTTGCTTGTAACGTCTGAGATAAGGGTCATTGAACCTTCCTGGGACTTATTTTGCCCCTGAGACCTCAGGTGCTCACCTCCAGATTCTTTTTGATCTTATCTGAGGGATGATGTCTAAATAATTTATAAGCTAAGAAGAAAGCGTAAGGGATGTCTAGCAGGTATGGCCCCTGTATCAGGGCAGGAAAAAGGGCAGTAGCTGTAGAGTAGCCATGACAAAGTTTGGGTTGACACAAGTGTAGTGAAGCTTTTATTTTAGCATCCTGGTAACTTCACTTCCCTTTTTAAACCAAGAATAGTTTTTGAGATATGTTTTTTACTTGCAAAGCTTCAATGTATAATTATTTCCAATTTCATTCATTTTTGAGGGCTGGGGAGAGATATTTTGTAGCCTAAGCTAACCTACAATTCACAGGAATCCTCCTGCCTTGATCTCTCAAGTGCTGCTATTACAAGTATAAGTCACTCACATCTGAATCCAACTTATTTTTTTAAGTTCTTTTATTTTAATCATGACAGGTATTGCAGACAGACAAAATTTCAGTTGGTATATGTGCACAACAAAAAAAACAAATAATCAATTTCTATTTCCATATGGGGCTGAACATCAACAAAAAACCAACTCAATATATGTCAAGGATCTGTGAATGGCATATGACAGTTTCATAGACAGCTTCCTAAGTGAACCATACTGCAGAAGGAAAAGGACTTTTTGTATAAACAATCTCTCCTCCTTTAAATTTGAAACTTAAAAAAAAAAAATGATTGTTGAAGTCAACCATTCATCAGCATAAGATTTCAAACTTATAGAGAAGATGAACCCATGCCCCATGCTTTTCATTTTGCTACATCCAGCAATCTGGGAAGAACCAGTTATCTGTGAGACACCTGGCTCTCTTTTGAATTAAGTTTCTGACTGAGCTACCATTTCACTGCATACATACTCATGAATGCTATTTTAGGTCTCAATATATTAAATAAACTACTCTCATAGAACGATTTGTTTTAAAGGTCGTTAATAAGGCAGCTTTAAACAGTCATTTATCCATAGCCCAACTTCTCTGCCAGACTGTATAAATATTATAGTCAGCTATCAGGTTGTTATACTATTGCCAAAAAAAATGAGCCAACAGGTAGGAAATCATCTTATATTCTCTTGGGAATGTCTGGGCTTCCCTTATATGTTAGACATTTCTATATGAATGACATAAGGCAAACATTGAAGTGAATAGAATTTTATGTTCAACTCAAAGAGATTGCTATGTAGCTAACAAAAGCAGAGCATGTTTCTAATAGAAGCCAAGCTATCAGCTAACTACAGAAAACGCCCACCTCACATGTTCAGGACTTGGCATATACTCCCTTGTTGTTTGTTTTTGCTTTTGGGGGGGGGGCTGCCACCCAGTTCCCAGATAAGTCACACATGGAGGCTTATTCTTACTTATAAATGCTCAACCCTAACTTGGCTTCTTTCTTGCCAACTTTTTATAAATTATCCCATCTTCCCTTTCCCATTCTTTTACTTCTGTAATCTTACTTTTACTCTGTGGCTGGTCCCTGGAGCTCTCCTCCTTCTCTGGTTCCTTCTTTTTTCTCTTCCCCTTCTCTATATTCTCTCTGCCTGCCAGCCATGCCTACCCTTTCTCCTGCCTTGCTATTAGCTCTTCAGCTCCTTACTAAACCATTAGGCAAAGTAATACAGCTTTACAGAGTTAAACAAATGCAACAGGGGCTGGAGAGATGGCTCAGTGGTTAAGAGCACCGTCTGCTCTTCCAGAGGACCCAGGTTCGATTCCCAGCACCCACATGGCAGCTAACAACTGTCTGTAGTTCCAGTTCCAGGCAAACACCAAGGCAAATAAATAAAAATAAAGTTTAAAAAAAAAAAAAAAAAACAAATGCAACATAGACAAAAGTGACACGCCTTAAAATAATATTGTACAACATGCCCTTCAGACAGAAATGGTGACCATTTACAACAAATATCAATTTAAGCAAGTGAATATTTGAATTTCTACACACCAGGAGGTGAGTCCAAACCTGATGTATACTTTCAGGAAAGGAACAACGTTTCAATGTGGCCTAGTGTGCTGTGTTCACCCACATTCTTTTGTACAAGAGGACATAATAAGCAACAGGAGTTTACCTATTTACCTTCCAGCAACTGCTGACTTTTGAGTGACACTGACCTTTCAAAGTTGTCTTATGAAAATTAAATATAATTTGTATTATTATGTCTATGAACGTTCTTACAATGTACATGGTCAACATTAGAAAAATAGAGCTAGAACTAGAAAGATGACCTGTATCTCTCTGATTTTATTTTTGATGGATATCAGGTAGTTCAAGTCCAGCCTGGTGAACATAGCCAATTCTAGGCTTCCAGGACTACATAAAGACCTTGTCACAAAACAACAGCAACAAAGTAAACAAATATATAGTTTGTCAGGAAGTATATATATCTCAATGTTCAATGTTGCCCAAATTTAAATGTTTTCTTTGCAATAAAGGTATAACAGGCTCAATCCTGTCTATATCATGAGTTTGTTTCAAATGATAAAAAGGAGTATATATCTAATGAATATTAACATAAAATAAATGCAGTTATGCAATAAGTTCTTTGAGGACAGAAATTACATTTTATATTCTCTGTATCAGCTAAAACAGGTATGTTACCCTCCAAAAAGTGAATTATTACAGTCTAAGCTCTAATAATATAAATCACATGAAACTTTTTAGAAATTTCTTATGGCAAATAGCCATAGCTAAAAATTATATCCTTAATAATTTAATAATAATGGTTGCATTGATATGAAAACTGTAAATATAAACCTGCTTGAAGAAGGGAAGACAAAATGTGTGCACTTACAGATAATGATACTCTAAGAAACAAAAGGTAACCTGTGGAAAAAAATATACCATGTCAAATTACATGCTTAAAAATTAGAGAGTGAAAATTCAGTAAAGTATATATTGTTGATTAAGTTGATATTTCACATGGAAAAACTGAGATGATAAAGAAATGCTTCTAATTGAGGTGATGATATATCATTCAGTGAATGACAGATTTTATTGGAAGACGCAAGGTTCATGCACTGAAGAAAGCTTTCATGTGATATTTGTCTGCATGCCTCTGAGCCCAGCACTCAGGAGACAGAGCAGATGCATGTCAGTGAGTTTGAGGTCAGCTTGGTCTACATAGTGAGTTCTGGACAGTAAGGCCTACATAGAGTCCCTGGCTCAAAACAAAAAGAATAAGAACATATCACCATGCCCAAGCCCTTGCAAGCAGTACATCGAACATCAGAGATAATAAATTCTGATGAACATATGCACAAACAAGAATGAAGAAGAGACCAAATACACCTAACATCAGAAGATGATCAAGAAAAATGTTGTAACAGTCGAGGCAGGAAGCAATGAAAACTCTAAATTTCAAAGACATAATAGCTTGTAATTTGCTGCCCATGGTGTTGATCATAGGATCGTTATCTTTTCATTTGTAAAGATGTTTCCTTTTTTCCTTAACAGCCATCAGTCTCCTGCTTCACTTTAGAAATTTGCCTACATCGAAACCAAAAGGTGCCTGTGTGGTCTATCAGTACAGCGAGTGGGTTTAGAGAGTAATTAGCTGCCCTCCTGTTTCTGTGTCCCCTCATTTACTTTGACAAATGGTTTCCTTAGCTTTTCAATCTTCTCTGCTGCTGAAAATGCTCTTAATCTGGTGCTCTAGTCACATGCACACCCAGGAATGAAAAGAAAGAATGAACAGAGAGTCAGGAAGCAGGGCCACACGTATGCGGTAGGTCTTCCATCTGCCTCCTTCCACACAACCCTGTCCTGTTTTCAGATGAAGGCAACTTGTTTCAGGGTACTTCGTGGTTATGGGAAGATCCAGTTGGAATCCCATTGCCACTGCTACATTCATAGGGCCTGCCACTCCTCCTTGGCCTTAGAGAGATAAGAAGCCCACCCACATGGGCTGAAATCCATATTATTAACAAAGCCTGTCCACAGTTACTTCAAAAAAATGACCACAAGATAAAGAAACCAGAAATCTGGCTATAAAACTTTTGTTTTGGGTCCATCATAAGCCTTTGATATTTGTGAGTACAGATCTGACATTAAGAGGTGTGAAAGTGGTGGGAAGACAACCACACAACACAGTTTGGAGGCTCAGCTTCCCATCCTTCCAACTAGGACTGTGTGTCACGAAGTCTAATTTCTCAAAATGGATTCTAGGAGTGTCCAGTATGCTTGCCAAGCTTGCTTTGAGCTTTGACCCTGGCTTGTATTATCTTCACTACAGAAATTACAGGAAATATTTTGTTTGAGTTTTTTTGTTTGGTTGGTTTTGTTTTGGTGTGTGTGTGTGTGTGTGTGTGTGTGTGTGTGTGTGTGTGTGTGTGTGCGTGTGTGTGAGTGTGCGCGCGTAGCCTAGGGCTGTGTAGCATATGCTAGCCTCTAGATTAGCTTGCTCCCTGCCTCCACCTCTTGAGTGATGGAATTACAAACAGCCTGTCTTGTTATCTAATATATTTTCAATTTCTTCTTACTCAAGTTAGCTCCTGGCCTTTGAGTCTCAAGAATGTCTCTGGAAGATGGAAATGTTAGTGGCCAATGAAAATGCCCTGAACTTGTCTTGATTTGGAAGTTCATGTGCTTTGTCACATTTTGTTGTTTCTCCTTCTCTTTGTCTGCTTAGACTCATTGTATCTGGCCAGTGGAGGCTTGCTTGATAGATTTCCCCCCCTGCCGCTTGAGTTATACCCACGTCAAGGGACCCCTGACCACCAGGAAGCTGGATTCTGATGCAAACACAGGAGGGTCAGTTTATTTTTTTTTTTTTTTTTTTTGAACAGGTGTAAACGAACCTGGGCCAAAACCATTTGTTCCAGTGCAGCTGAGGAATTTATCCCCGAACTCAGAGGTAAGAGGGTTTTTAACATGTCTTGGCATTTCAGGGTAAAGAGGTATGGGTACAGTAATTCTGGAAAACTATTAGCTAAACTTTCTACATGAACCTAAGCTTTGAATCTACTGGGTGAACTTTCGGTTTGAAACCAAGTTTTGAATCAAGCCTGAATGCTGTCAGGCACATTTTTGAGATTTTTCTTACACCCTTTTAGACCTGGACCCTACCCTCAGGCGCCAAATGGTCCTTCCCTGAAACAAAGCTCTGCAAGGTAAATCTATGCCTTTATATATGATGGAGCTGCCAGGTTGGAATTGGGTTTCAAGAACCTGAAAATTTTCTTGAGCTATTTTAATCAAAATATAATTGGAAATTTGAGATTTGGAGTATGCTTTGCTTTACACTTTTGTTTTGAACAAAAAAGTTTCAAAAGAAAGGTATTCTTAATCACAGCCTGTATGTTTCCACGCACAGTAATGGTTAATATTCGATTTGTGGCTATTATCATATTCCCCAAAATCGCAAAGTGAAAGCTCCTAAATGAGCAAGTTCCATATCTGAATTCCTCTATCTCAGACTTCTTCAGTCTCATCTTTAGCTAGTATTTCTAGCTAACACAGGTGGAAGAATGGAATCTGAGCAACTAGGAAGACACTGTGATGCTTCTACTATGAGATATACAAGAAAAAAAAACATATACATAAGCTTGATTAATCAGAATCTTTTGTAAAAAGTGACATTTCCTCAGAGTTTAAGCCTTTAATCCCTAGATCCAAATAATAATAATAACTTGAAAGACTGTATTTGCATGTTTATACTCACTTAATATGAATGTTCTGATAAAAATGGGAATTTTGCCTAATTCAAAGTTTCTTGGGGCTTTCTGCATTATTAACTCTGGCTGATATTTTCTAAAAAACAAAAACAAGCGAGTGATATGTGTGGGATTTCCAGTTCCATAATGGATATCAACAGGAAAACATCTGTGTAACAGCCCTGGTTGTCCTGGAACTCCTGCTGTAGACCAGGCTGGCCTCGAACTCATAGAGATCCACCTGTCTCTGCCTCCCAAGTGCTGGGATGAAAGGTGTGCACCACAACTGCCTAGCACAAGTATATTTTTCATAACAGGGTCTTTTTTCTCATTGCATATTGCAAACTGGGAAAAAAATAGCCTAGTCCTTCAAAGAAGAAAAACCACTTTGGTTAACACAGAGCGCAGTTAATTGAATGACCCTTTTGTTTTGTTTTTCAGTGTTAAATAGTCACAATCTTTACTGATTCACACAGGTAGCTTGTTACCAGCTTGTTACTTTGGCAACTTAATAAATGAGAGCAATGGCACAGAAATAGACAATAAACTTGTTTTACCATTCCCCTTTTAAGAAAACTTCTAGAAGCCAAGAGGTTATCTCCATACCTCTTCTGGGAATGTTGGGTTTATTCAGATAAGTAACCAGGCAACTTGTTCCCAGGTGATTAAGTAGATTTTTTTTTTTAATGTGTAGATGCTTAGTTCTCAGAATACTAAAAGTCCACACAGAGGCATTACAGTGAGTACACAGAAGCATGGATTATTTTGCAATACGGATTTTGATCGGCAGAGAATATTATCTCACTGTAAGTTAAAAAAAAATTCATTTAAATATTCCCCAAAGCAATTACAAGATGTCTGCATGCAAAATGGAAGAGCCAGTTTTCTGTCTAATAGCCAATTGAAGTTCTAATTGCCCACAGAAGCTGCAGAAAGAATTCCCTCCTATTCCAGCAGGGCTGGAGATTGAAACAGAAAAAAAAAAAAAAAGAGTCAGGGCAGGAGGTGGTAGGAAGAGAAACAAAGGGTAGTGTGCCATTCACTAGGGATCTTAACCGTGAAGGCACATCACACTGCAAAGCAAAGATTTTAAGACAGTATCAGTGAGAGATACTCACCAGCCTCGGGGCAAAGCCTCTATTTTCATAGGCAGTAACATTTGGAAAGAGCATATAAACCCTCTAGAGTCTAGCTAAGCCCAGTGGATGTAATGTCCACTTCTTTTAACTATGAGAAAACAAGAAGGTAACCGATCTAAAGCTGCTCACAGCAAAAATAACAGTGCTGCTTTTTTAACAGCTGTGGATCACCAACGATTCCATCGAGCAGTGATGTTATCAAACACATGGATGCCCTCCACATAAATACAAGAATAGAAAAGGTTTTCACATGGTGTCTCTCTTAGAGTGAAATCTGCAGACCTCCCTAGAGCTTGGCTTCAATTCAAGACTTTGTATTGAGTTTTTCCTTTAATGTTTCTTGAGAGGACTCAAGGCTCTTAACTTGGGTGACTTTGTTACAAGAATATTTCCAAAATAGGAACTTTAATTCTTAATAGTAACTTCAAAATATGCTCTAAAACATACAAATGGAACTTTTATGGGGGCAATGGATAAAGAACACAGTAAGTACATTCTAACAGCAATAAAAGATGTGTCACAAAAAATAAACCTCTCTATTGACCTGTATTCTAGTCTCACTGCTTTTACAAGTGTCTGAGATATATTTGTGAAACATTTTATGAACCTATTAAGCAATTGCTGAAATAAGCATCTAAGTACATATGAACACACTGCTATAAGGTTGGGATCAACAAAAGACTGGGGTTATATTACAACAGTGTTCTATCCATTACTTTTCTCTTTGAAATATACCTACAGCCACACATGTGGGTTTCTATTATTTTAAAAAACATGAACATAAATTTATTCAAAAGAAAGTATATTTTTATAATATTTAATGTTAATAAATACAATTACTTAGCTGATTGATTACTGATAGGATTTTGTTTGCCAGCATTTTATGACTATAAGCAACAAATAAAACATCTGTATTGGGCTTTCTATTTCTCTAATAAAACACTATGACAAAAAGTAATTTGGAAAGGAGAGGGCTTATTTCATCTTATTATTTGCATTACATAATCCAGGGAAGTCAGGGTGGGAACTCAAGGGGGGAGATTGGAAGTAGGAACCAAAGTAGAGGCCATAAAGGAACCCTACTTACTGTCTTGCTCCCCCTGGCTTGCTCAGCCTGCTGTTTTGTACAGCTTAAGACCACCTGCCCTGGGGTAGCAATACACACCATGGGCTGGGCCCTTACACATCAATAACCAATTAAAAATAAAAGCTCTGCAGGATTGCTTACAGGTCAATCTTATGGAAGCATTTTCTCAGTTAAGTTATTCTCTTCCAGCTGACTGTGATGGTTCAACTTTAATTCCAGCACTCTAAAGGCAGGGGAAAGAGGATCTTTATACATTTGAGGCTAGCCTGGTTTACATAGCAAACTTCAGGACAAGTCAGGGCTATATAGAGAGACCCTGTCTCAAATAAGTAAATAAATAACCAGCAATACCAAAAAAGAGTATTTCTCTTCCCAGATATGGCTAGCCTGATAAAAACAGCTGGTATACCTTCCAAAGTATCAGAACTATTGTTCCAACTTTAAAAGAGAGATGGCTCAGTCTCTGACTACACACAGGTGACTGGGCCATTCACTGGTATATATAGTCTTTGGGGTTCGGGGATGGGGGCACACACTAAAACCCATAAAATTGTTACATGGGCACCTATCTCTCTATATCATTTTCTTGCCTTCTGTATGTATGTGTCTTATCTTTCAAGGAGAGAGAGAGATCCTTCTTTCTCTAAAATATATTCTTTTGATCATTTTTCTTTCTTTCACACTATTCTCTGTTGTAAATGTGCCTTGGTCCTCGGCTTGAGGATGACTGTCTCTCCCATGGTGTATATGTGGGGTCTGTAGCTTCATTTCTCTGCACAGAGAGAAGTGTGGACACCCACATGATAAACATAATTTAAATGTAAGAAATGAAGTAAAAGTGAACACTGAACTCTGAGGTTGAAGTAGCTCCTTTCTAGATTCTTGATAACATTTGGGATTATAAATACTACTTGGCTGTCTTTTTCCTAAGACAGACAGTGAAATCTTTGGCCTATTGGCCCTAATTTAATACAGAGCACAATCCTTTGTCATCAGCCTACATAGGCCTGGTGTGTATGATGTTTTAGAGTCTACAGAAGGCATTCTCATTTGTCATTCCAGCTTTAGAGTTAGAAAACATTCAATCCACTTTAACACCCTATTTGTAACTAATGTCTTTTCAACTTCCAAACATGAGATTTACCATTTTGTGTATTTCTTTTTAACCAATCAGTAACATATTTTAGCCTATATGCATTTCTTTCATTGGCATGACAGCTTCAATGCGAAACAGCTTAAATTAATAGCCATCTCTGATCCGTTTTTCCTCTCTGTGAAATAAATTACAGTTCCTAGGCAGTCAGTTTTTATAAGTAAGTCTCCACCAAAGCTTAGGAAAGAATTCATGGCAGTGAATTTTCTTGGCAAAACCATATATTACATAAATGGTGTCTATTAAATCACCTATGTGACTGGCAGCTGGTTTCAGTGCCTTAGTATAAATGACAAAACCAACCTTTGTTAGAGCTTTTCAGGATTCTGTCATGTGGTCACAGATTTCACAGTTTCTCCCCATCAGTTTTATGCTGCATTTTCTTTTTTCTGACAAACAGAGAAGCAGCTGACAAGGTGTTATGCCCAGAGTCCAGACCCTCAAAAAGACTGCCAATAGATGGATCCAATACAGCAGCAAAGAGTATTTACTGACAAGCTAGCTTGAGTCACTCCATCTATCCCACACAGTGGTGGAGTAGAGGCAACACTGACCAGCACGAGACAGGGGTTTTTATTCAGGGGTGGGGGGCACTCTTGGGGGTTCAGAACTTCAGGGTTACAGTGGTGGAATTTGTCCAAGCTGGGGCTAGGGGTACCTGTTATGAATTTGTTGGCTGCTTTGAATTCTAGGGATATTTCAGCATTTAGCAGTGGCCATTTCCCTATATCAGCAGCTCAGTATTCTCAGGAAGGGAATGTTAGGTGCTGGATCCTCCCTGGATGGTATCTGCTCTTGGGCCCCACAAAGGCAAAAAATGCTGGAATATTTGGCTGCTAGTGAAATTTAACAAAATTTTTTCTTGGGGAGAAAATCTCACATTTATTTTATTATTATTTTTTTTTTTTAAAAAAAAAGGAAAGAAAAAAAGAATGCAAGTTACTTTTGCCCCCACCCCCTCACCCCAGGATTTCACAGTTTCCTTTAGAGGAAATGTTCACCAGCATGCTCCAGCTCTGTCTCTTACTTGTTGAAACATGGGCAAATTCACCTATACATACATGGCTCAGCTTGTACATCTGTTGTGAAGTCCTCTTAGTGGTAGTGTTAGAACCAGCCAATTATATGGAAAGCATTTAGCCAGCACATTACACTGCCATTCAAATAATCAATTGGTTTCACATCAATCAGATCCAAGGAAGAATATTAACCAGTTTATTAACCAAGGAAGAATATTTGGAGCCTATGTTTACAAAGAGAGTTGTGTAATGAAACTGTTACATATTGTTTTAAAATTCCAATTTTTCAAATATTGTTTTGACAACATTACAATTTTATAATGATCTAATATATAAATGTTGGAGGTATTCAGAACACACCACCCAAAAATACAGCACATTGGCTCACACACACACACACACACAAAGAAGAAAGAGAAGAAAAGAAGAAGAAGAAGAAGAAGAAGAAGAAGAAGAAGAAGAAGAAGAAGAAGCCCAACAGAAACAATAAAATCACTTTTATCATTCCCCTGTATTCTCCCTTCAGGTAAGTCATAAAATCAGAGGTGGAAGAGGGAAGGATAAGAGAAAAAGAGATGAGAGCATTGCTATGAGGCCCTGACTGGATGTGGTACTTATGGCAATCCTATTTCTTCCTCCAGTACTGAGATTGCAAGCATGCACTACCACATCCAGCTGGCTTCCCTGTGTGTTTATGTTTCTTTGTTCCTGAGGCATGTTCTTACTCTGTAGTAGAGTCTGGTCATGAACTACCAATCCTCCTGAGTTAAATTAAGAGAGCTCATAAATCCTCTGTTTAGGTAGTGGGAAGTGCCAGGCACCATCCAACTTGCCCTGGCTTCAAGGGAGAAGTCATCAGTGACCATCAGGACATGTGGCATGGGATTACTAGGTTGACAAAGAGAAATCACAGTGTTTCATTGAGCAATAAAGGAAAACATCCCTTTCATCTTCACCTGAGCAGGAGTCACCAGATACACAGCAGTTCTGTTTTCATTTTCTGTATACCTCTAAGGAAATCAAACAAATCACAATTCCACTTGGAAACTGTCTGCTCACATCCTGTATCTTGACAGAACAGAAAGTCCTCACAGGCACAGCTATTGCTTTGCTACAAACTTGAACCTGAACATTATAAATCTTCAGTACAAATAAGTGGAAACTTCTAGTGAACACCACATTTTGGCTCACACTTAAGCTCCCATATCAGAGGCCACTAGCTATCTACCTTCCAGTGCATATGCAGTGACCTTCCACACAGTGGGCATGCACTGAGTGGTCACAAGTGCTGCAGTGCAATAACACCCTTATGGTTTCTTAGGCCCTAACTGACATGCTTCAAATCAATTTTCCTAGGGATGGGAGTGTAAACATTTCCAGTCTTTCCCCATCTCCTCCTCTCCATCTGCAGACACCTGCTCTCAGGAGGATTCCTTGGAATCTGGCCTCTCTTTGGAAGTCTTGCTGGTGACAATGAATAGCAACAATTACCCAGTCCTGGGACCTGCACAGCAGATTGCAAGCCACTAAATAGGCAGGGGAGATTTCACACTTTTGTTTCCATCCTCCCTGCAAGCATCAGTTTCTCTTCCCTCGGCACCCCCGAGATCCTTGGGCTGACACCCACAGTTCCATTTACAGGACTAACAAAAGCACAAGAGGGTCATTTGCACTTCCTGCTTTCCCTGAAGGGACTTGTTTTGTTTCCTAGACCCTGCTAAGAATTGGCTAACACCTGGAGGCCAAGGAAAAGAAGTTTTGCCAGGTGAGAAAGTAGGTACCATTATTTCAACCTAAATGTCACCAGACTGTGTGATAATAATGGAAGATGATAATAATGGAATCATTGTCACTGTTTATTCTTGTGCCATTAAACTGCCAAGAATAGAGTTATCAGTCTTTTTATACAAAAGATGAAAGTGTGGTGTTTTTAAATATACATTCAGTTTCAATAAAGTGTATTCTGGAGATCATGCATTATGAAATAAACATTTATTTTAAAAAACTTTTATTTATACATGTGGGTGCTTTGCCTTCATCTTATGGATGTCTGTCAACAATTACTTTTGAAACCCATGGTCCATGCAGATTCAGCCTTTCCCAGTATTTCTGCACCAATAATCAAATTCACTGAGAATCTGTATTTGCTAATAGGTGCTGCTCTGAACCCCAGCTCCTGCCCTGGAACTGTCTATGACACTACAGATAAGGGCCACTAAGTCCTGGTACTCCAGGCATTGCTTGCTCTCTCCTCCAGCAGTAGAAGTAGGGCAGAGTCCCACTTCACCCCCATGCCATACTGAACTAATGGGTAGACATCAGAAAAACTTGACACTTGAGTTTTCCTGCCCAGAGAACTGAAGTAGCACTGAAGAAAGGAGAGGAAACAGATCTGGATCTTCAACACAAACATGCAAAAAGAAGAGAGTGGGAAGGACAACACAGACAGACAGACACACAAACAAATTAATATACACGTACACACAGACATACACACAAACACATACACATAGAGATTGGGGGTGTGTGATGGAACGGATACAATGAAAGCCAGAAAATTCCTTTTCCTTCTTGTCCTTTTTTGAAGACATCAATATTATTGCCTGTTATGCATTTGTGAGTGCCTCTCCCCTCCCCGTTTGACACTTGAAGACCTAAAGTCTACTACGACTATATCTTATGTTAGGGCTTATCGATAACTAAGGTTAAATGTGGCAGCCATAAGCACAGAGATCCAATCTAATCTGATGTAATGGCCTCTAAGGAAGAGGCTCTAGAGCTCTGTCTACAGGGAAGACAGGCCAGGGGAGGACACCGTGCAAGGGCAGCCTCGGGAGAAAGCAAGGCTGCTGGCATTTGGATACTATGCAAGAAAATACATTTCTATTTTTGAAGGCACCAATTTTATGGTCTTTTACCACAACAACCCTACCAGACTAATACGTGGTCTCTGCATTATGACAGGTAATGAGATAACATTAAAATAACCCCAATGCCATTCCTTTCCGTAGCTGCAGAGGAGTACTACCTATGACATTCCCATATATACTACATTTTACATTTTAATGTAATTTCTAACTCTTGGAAGTCTAGCATAATATGACAAATTTAAACTGGCACTCCTGAAGTAATGTTTTTGGAGGAGCATTCAACTGTAATAAGGAGTTCAAAATACATTCTGTCACACTATTGTTTTGTTTGTGTTTTTAATTCTGACCTCAACCAAGTGCTACAGAAAGACCACTGTCCCATGACTTGGGGGGTCAAGATAGGCTCCTTCCCAGGCTCACAACATCTCAAAAGGGAATACTACCCCAATTTATAAAGAGAACTGTAGTTCAGACATTTCTTTGAAGTTGGGTATTTGACTATTCTGGTCACAGGAAATAATAAAATTTTAAAAGATCCATGAATCGTTCCTCTTAAATAAATTATCTTTATTCAGCTCCAAATGTGGAACTTGGATTTTTTTTTTTCATAGTTATGAGACTACTTGCTTTCTCTGCTTTGCCTTGGGTAACAACTTGAAGAAAGACTGGGCAGTTCTGCTTCTTGTTGGGTTTAGTTCCGCCTTCCAATTATTGAGTACTTGGGCTTGATAGGCAGCGCCTACCCAAAAGGAGCCCTCTTATTGACAGATTCAACATGGCCCTGCACTTCAAATAGGTAGTAAACCAAGGCAATGTTGGAGGGGTCTGTGCACTTCATCTACTATCAAAGTTCACACACGTCAATTTAATAAAAATGTCTAAATGGAATCAAAGCTAACCAAATAGTTAAAGAGAACATGGTTCATTAGAAGAACCTCATAAACACTAATATGATCAGTAAAGCTCTCACTTAAGTGTCCTATGGGATTGAGCCTGAAAGTGACCCATGCTCAGCAACAAGTGTGTTAGAACATCAAATGCCTACTATGAATCTTAAAGTTGTCTGCATATACATTTAAAATAATATGGTCTGTGGGACAGTGGAGGTACACGCCTTTAATCCCAGGAGGCAGAGGCAGGCAGATCTCTGTGATGTTGAGGCCAGCCTGGTCTACAGAGCAAGTTCCAGGACAGCTAGGGCTTTTACACTGACAAATTCTGTCTTGAAAATCCGAAAGTGAACAAACAATAAGTAAATGAATAAATAAATAATAAATAAATAAAATAGTACAATCTAGCCACTGACCACTGGTGCATCAAATCCAGTCCTTTCAGTGATAAAAAAATGATGTACATCTCAAAACAGCATTAGAACAAGGAAGGCTTGTACCTCTTTCCACTGAAAATTATGCTTTACATAATACCATTATGCAAAACTGCAGATTAATAACACAATATGAGAAATTATAAAAAATAAATGTTATGTATTCTACACAATAATCCAACAGAGGTGATAACATTCTCACTTGACAGATGTCAAAGTGGAAATAACTAGAAGTGACTGGTCCAAGATCACATGATTTCCTGTCAGTCCAAGTCTAAGATTAAAGTCTGAAGTTGAGCCTAAGTTTTCATCCTACTACATGTGAACACTGCATGGCACAGACTAAAGATCTACACCCAATATAAAGGATGCCATAAAGCACAGACTAAAGATCTACACCCAATATAAAGGATGCCATAAAGCTGGCAGGTAATTCTGGTCCAGGCCTTGCTTTCCTCATGCCTGATTTCCTTAACCTATCAATGGGATGCTGTTAGACTACACAACATTTGGCTCCATTTAACTTGTAGCTGTGCAAGGGTATATAGTCAGAACCCCAAATTTAGGTCATATTCTTCTTGTCAACAAAAGTGAATCATAAGTGAATGGAATTTACTATTTACTTCCCTCTGTGGTCTTTTCATATTAAATGTATTACAAATTTGGGGGAAAACATCTCTTGGATCAGTTTAATTTAGGGCCTGAGAAATCCAGGCTCTGTTACAGAAATGAATTCATTAAATATGTGATTGCATACTTCTGAAAATTTCACTCTCCTCATGTAAGCTTTTGTGTTGGCTCTATGAACTGAAAAAAGAAGCACTTTTCTCAACTAATTCAGTCTTTATACTTATAGTCCATCTGCTGCCATAGCACTGATTGTCATGTCAAAATGGCAAATAGTAACACTCAGAGATAATCAGGAAGAAGGTCAGTGGAGGCTATGCCCAGACCTCAGTAACCCATGACTACTAGATTAATTGAGCAATAGGAACCTTAATTTCAAGAGACCTGGTTTCAGGCTGAAGCTTTGCCTCTTACTGTGTATGTGTGGGCCATTCATTGAGCAGAATGATCATTTTCAAGCATGTGTAGAATTGTTGCCTGTGATAGACGAACTCACTATCATCTCTGTTGCTAATTCCAATTAGCTATTAACTGAGACACTATGGCTACCTAGCTCAAAGATACCTCCAGTACATGCCCAGCAAACTCATACTGTTGCTATTAGTAGGGAAGACATTGGGGTGAATACTGAAGATCAAGAACTTAAATGTGGTAGGCTGGGGAGTGGGAAAAGAAGACATCATGAGTAGAGGGGCAGTATGGGCAGAAGCCAGGGGGTAGAAAAATACAGACTGCACATGATGAAAAATGAAGTATACAGGTCGGCCAGAGAAAAGGACAGAAAGTGATGAGGGATGAGTAATAAAAATGAAGCCACATTAGAGGATGTTAAATGTAGGAAGGTCAGGTGGGTGACAAGGATTGAAAGGGTAAGGCACCAGTGGTGAGACTGGTGTTCCTCAGCCTCTGCTGTCAGTCTATGTTCACTTTCAGGAGGAAAAAGAAGCTAGCTCACTTCACTATCACAACTGTTTACATGACTTTTATTTTCAGAAATTTTATGGCCTGTCTTATCACACAATCCAAGCCATTTTAGCTTGCTTTCTAGGTCATACAAAATACAAAATCTTAATTTCTGTTTGGTGGTAGTGTATACCTTTAGTCCTAAGCACTGGGGAGGCAGAGGCCTGTGGATATCTGAGTTTGAGGCCACCTGGTCTACAAAGTGAATTCTAAGATAGCCATGACTACATGGAGAACCATGTCTCAGACAAACAAACAAAACCCCAAATCTCAATTTTATATCTTATCCAAGTGTAGCTGCTGCCTGAATCACTTCAGTTCTATTTATCTGCAAAGGATTGTGGCTGTCTCTCAATACCACTTCTACCAGGATGCCTTATTTAGGAATTGAGATATTTCTAGATTACTTTACTTCATTTCTAAATACTTCATCATGGATCCAATTCTTAAAAATGGCATCATAGAAGAATTATCATTGGCCTAGGAATAAAATAAAGGCCTAGCTACAGTCCTTTACAACTTGGACTCTTATTTATTGCTACTTGTTTATATCTAAGTTAAACAGTTGGTTAATTCTCAAACTCTTAAGACATTTTAAATAAAACAAATGAAATGATGGGAACTCTATGGATTCAGCTTCACCCTAGGAACTTAGTATACACTGGTGAAAACAAATCATCTTATCTCTACCTGTCAATCTATTATCTATATATGTATGGTATGACAGTCTCCTTGTAGTGGAGTAGCTCTTCAGCTATGGCCGGCATTAAAATTACCTTTAGGTGTCAGGCAAATGAATTTCTGTGTTTCTGATATGGAGAACTTTCGTTTTTAAGGTGTTTATTAACTGGTGGGTCTAATGCAACAGTACAGAAAACTCACGCAGTGAAGTTGTTCAAACAGATTGGTTTTCACACTGCAGTACTTACTATACTTAGAAAGGTATTTATGGAATGCGAAATCTGAGGCAGATGGTCAATGGATAGAAAGACCTACATATTTCCGTGAGCTATTTTATAAATGCAAATCACAATTCCACTAAAAGGCAAAAGAATTACTATCAACAAAAAGGTCCAGATAAAAAATTGCTTGCATTCAAAGGAAAAGGGATTATTTTCCCTTGGATGGAAAGGGAGAGGAGGGACTAGGGAGTGCTTTGGTTATTCTTTGAGAGACCAAGACAAATTAAAAAAGAAAACTGTCCCTGGGACTACAGCTGGGATTATAATTTGGTGGTTGGTTTGAGGTCCTCAAGTCAATTCTCAGCATGAAGAATAAAATATGCCTGAAATGATTCAAAATATCTTAAGAATATGTCTAGAATTTATCTACTTAGCCTATAGTGACTCCTTTTTAAATTATTTATTTATTTATTTATTTATTTATTTATTTATTTATCTTTTTAGGGTAGTGATGACTAGCCTGAAACTAGATATGTAGACCAGGCTGTCTTGGAAGTGTCTCAAGTGCAGGGATTAATGACAGTCCAGCATGCTCAGTTTATGGTGAGCCTTTGATTTAATATTTTAATACCATTTATAGACTCTGGAGACTATTGTTTTTATAATTTTATGTAAATTTTTAAAAGATTTATTTATTTGTTATTATGTATACAGTATACAGAAGAGAGTATCAGATGTCATCATTGATGGGTTGTGAACTACCATGTGGTTGCTTGGAATTGAACTAAGGACCTCCTGAAGAACAGTCAGCACTCTTAACCTCTGAGCATCTCTCCAGCCCCCATAATTTTATGTAAAATTTAATTTATAGAAATAGCTAAAAAAGAAAAATAAGGAAGTCTTACATGTATTCTAGGTTGGTCTGCAAATCAGCGGCTAGCCTATGCTATTGTTGAACTCACAATGAGGATCAGCCTATCTCAGGCTCCCAAGTGTTGATAATTCTAGACTTGTAAATACTACATTTTTTCCAAATCTGTCAGTTTGAGTGATTTTGTTGGTCAATCATGTTTGTTGAAAATGTCTGTTTTTAGTTCAGGCATTTATTTTTTAGTATGACTGATAGACAGATGCCTAGAGCAATTCCAGGGTAATAGTTTGAAAAACCATTTTTACAATGGACTAAACTGATAGTCTTTAACGGCCATGAGTGTGAAGGATAATCCCATAGGCCTCAGATGTTGTTTGTTGATGGATGTGTTTTTCTTTGAAAATCAATCAGGTAAGAACAAGGTTTGTGGTGCTTGCCTCCTATCCCAACATATCATACAAGAGGAATACAAATTTGAAAACAACTTGAAATACATTCACTGAATTCCAAACCAACCTGAGCTGAAGAGGAGGCCTGTGTTAAAACAACGAAACTAATTTTAGTACACCTGATGTCTTGACTTACTGAATACATCAACAACGGAATATAAGAAATATATATTGCCAGGCAGTGGTGGCACACATCTTTAGTCCTAGCACTGGGGAGGCGGAGCCAGACAGATCTCTACGAGTCCAGAGTTTGAGTGCAGACTGGTCTAAAAAGCAAGTTTTAGGACAGCCAACGCTACACAGAGAAACCTTATCTTGAAAACCAAAGAGCCAAACAAACAAACAAAAACCCCACTACCAACAACAAAATACTCAAGCAGATCGATCAGTCGTGGATCATGCCTTAAATCTCAGCACTCTCCAGGAGGCATAGGCAGGTAGCAGGCAGATCTCTGTGAGTTTGAGGCCAGCCTGGTCTTCATAATGAACTCCTGGACAGTCAGGACGATAAAGACTCCATGTCATAGAGAGAAAGTTGATTCGAAATAACAATAGTAGTAATAATAATAATAAAATTAAAACCGCAGCTACCTAGATGTACACAATAAGTTAAATAAATTCGACTAATCTATCCTCTGCAGCCGTATTTTTTTAGTTAATTTCAGTTTAACATTATAGTCGATTAATATCAGTAAGAAGAGAGATGACCACAACTGCCTGTTAACACAGAGAAAAACTTAAAAGCATCCTGCACCTATTAACAGATTCAACAAGCCTTAGCATGGGGGCGGGGCTACAGCTGACAGACGCTTTAGTTTGACTTTCTGGGGATTCATTTTTTTAAAAATTTTTTTAAGGAGGTGTTCTAATTTTAAAGGCAGATATCAATACTTTTTACCCCCATAATCTGCAATATAATTTTAAATATTTTAAACTAAACGGAAGCAGCCGTGAAAACACATGTATCAGAAGTTAAAATATTAAGACTTGAGTCAACTATCGTTTGGCGGTTTCCCGCTCGTGGAACGCAAAGAAACCGCTCCAAGCGTCCAGGAAAGCCGACGCTACAGCTTAGCACAGTGAAGTTCGAACGGCCATCTTTAATGTGGTCAGATCTAAAGCATCCGCAGACGGCAGGAAGAGGGGGCGGGACGCCGGAGAAATTTGACCAATAGGATCATGAAAAGGAAGCATGCCGTCAGTAACCAGGAGCGGACAGAAGAGCGCGCGACCAGAGGCGGAAGGCATTAGACAAATTAGTCCGGTCCCAGGAAGCAGTTTCTTTGGCTTAGCGGAACTATGGACTCATAGCGGAAAGGTTTCTGTCCGGAGTTTGACGGCTGCTTCCGTTACACGGCGGAAGTGTGGTTCGCTAGAGGACGACCCTTGGACGAGTTTGCTCTCCGCTGTATACTCGGCCGGAATCATGTCGAGTTTGGCGGTGAGAGACCCAGCCATGGATCGGTCACTGCGTTCGGTGTTCGTGGGGAACATTCCGTATGAGGCGACGGAGGAGCAGTTAAAGGACATCTTCTCGGAGGTTGGTTCAGTTGTCAGTTTCCGTCTCGTATATGATAGAGAGACAGGAAAGCCCAAGGGTTATGGCTTCTGCGAGTACCAAGACCAGGAGACTGCGCTTAGTGCCATGCGGAACCTCAATGGGCGAGAATTTAGTGGGAGAGCGCTTCGGGTGGACAATGCTGCCAGTGAAAAGAACAAGGAGGAGCTAAAAAGCTTAGGCCCAGCAGCGCCCATCATTGACTCACCCTATGGGGACCCTATTGATCCAGAAGATGCTCCAGAATCGATTACTAGAGCAGTCGCCAGTCTGCCTCCAGAGCAGATGTTTGAGCTGATGAAGCAAATGAAGTTGTGTGTCCAAAACAGTCACCAGGAAGCTCGAAACATGCTACTTCAGAACCCACAACTGGCGTATGCTCTGCTGCAGGCCCAAGTGGTGATGAGAATCATGGATCCAGAGATTGCACTGAAAATTTTGCATCGTAAGATACATGTCACACCACTGATCCCAGGCAAATCTCAGCCTGTTCCTGGACCTGTTCCTGGTGGCCCTGGCCCTGGACCCGGCCCTGCCACTGCCCCTGGGCTCTGCCCTGGACCTAATGTTATGCTGAACCAACAGAATCCTCCAGCCCCTCAACCTCAGCATTTGCCAAGAAGACCTGTGAAGGACATTCCTCCTCTGATGCAGACTTCTATACAGGGAGGAATTCCCACTCCGGGGCCAATACCAGCTGCAGTTCCTGGACCTGGACCTGGTTCCATAACTCCAGGCGGAGCAATGCAGCCACAAGTTGGCATGCCAGTGGTTGGTCCAGTGCCCTTAGAGCGAGGACAAATGCAGATGGCAGATCCTAGACCTCCAATACCTCGTGGACCCATGCCTTCCGGTGGCATACCTCCTCGAGGACTACTGGGAGATGCTCCAAACGACCCACGTGGAGGGACTTTGCTCTCAGTTACTGGAGAAGTAGAACCCAGAGGTTATATGGGTCCACCGCACCAGGGTCCCCCCATGCACCATGGTCATGACAGCCGTGGCCCTTCCTCACATGATATGAGAGGGGGACCATTAGCAGCAGATCCCAGAATGCTAATGGGAGAGCCCAGAGGTCCCATGATAGATCAAAGAGGTCTGCCTATGGATGGTAGAGGAGGCAGAGAGTCTCGAGGGATGGAGACGCGGCCCATGGAAACTGAGGTCTTGGAGCCACGAGGAATGGAGAGAAGAATGGAGACCTGTACAATGGAAACCAGAGGAATGGAAGCAAGAGGCATGGATGCAAGAGGACTGGAGATGAGGGGCCCTGGCCCTAGTTCCAGAGGTCCGATGACTGGTGGACTCCAGGGTCCTGGCCCCATTAATATGGGGGCAGGTGGCCCTCAGGGACCTAGACCGGTTCCAAACATTGCAGGAGTGGGAAATCCTGGAGGTGGTATGCAGGGGGCAGGTATACAAGGAGCAGGCATGCAAGGAGGGATGCAGGGAGCAGGCATGCAAGGAGGGATGCAGGGAGCAGCCATACAAGGTGGGATGCAGGGAACAGCCATGCAAGGGGGAATGCAGGGAGCAGCCATGCAGGGAGCAGCCATGCAAGGAGCGAGTAAGCAAGGTGGAGGCCAGCCTAGCAGTTTCAGCCCTGGGCAAAGCCAGGTAACTCCACAAGATCAAGAAAAGGCAGCTTTGATCATGCAGGTTCTTCAGCTGACTGCAGACCAGATTGCCATGCTGCCTCCTGAGCAAAGGCAGAGTATATTGATTCTAAAGGAACAAATCCAGAAATCCACTGGTGCTTCTTGAAAGGTTTTTGAGTAGGAAGTACTTATTCCTTCAGTGTTTATTGTATGGCATGAAAGAGGTGCAAAAAGCTGTCTTCTGTGTTCTGGTACTTTTAATAGGTTTCCCTCTCCCTGGACCTTAGTTTTATTTCTAGTCTTTTCACTTTCTGTTTTCCTTCAGTTTTGATTGAGGGGTGGGGTTGGAGGGAATGGGCCTGTTCACTTTGTCACTGTTCCTCTACTAGGAACCCTGAAGATGACTGTATTGTACCAAATAAGGTGATGAGGAAGAGACAGCAGTAGTAATGTCTCCACTTTGTCAACTGCATTTTAAAACATTGAGTAAACTGTAGGAACTACATAAAAATGAAAAGTGGCCTGTTACAGTGTTGATGTACTAAGATAGTTTAAAGATTTTTGATTGTGTATGTTGAACTGAATGTCGAAATGTGAAGATAATACTTTTGGTAAACCAAAATACCAACTTTTGAAGGCAACAGAGTATTGTATTAAGGTTAAAATTTTAGTTATTTTGAGTTATTTTTCTTGAAATATTAGAGCTAACAGTCTTTGGTAAAATTTGTAGCAATGGAGTTGTTTTTTAAAAGCTCTATTATTGGAAAACTTCAGATGATTCTTTATCTGACTCTCCTGAAGTCATTAATATCCTTGCCTAGGCCCAACTGTGGTGGTTTTGCAGGATAGTTGTGTCAGATTGAGTTATGTAAAATCTCCTGATGAGACTCAAGTAATCGCTTAATACATATCTCAAAAAAAGTCTTAAGCCCCAAGTCTGGTTTTGAGTAATTTTCTCACATCATCTAAAAGAATCAGTCAGACATGGGTTGGACTCTCTTGAGTAGTGGAGGTGTCATTCAGTAAGCTCCCAAGTTCTCCATAAACCACTTTCCATACATAGATGCAGTCCATTGTTGACAGGAAGTTAGAAGTCCTAGTCATGACATTTTGACATGTCTTACGGCTTGATTATTTTCCTATCATCTTACTAGAACTGAGGCCCCAGTAGATGGACAACTCTGGTCAGTTAATATTTTATTTCTTACATAAAAGCCATTTGGTCATGATATGCATTCCAACAAAATATTTTAAAATAAAGAATATGGAGCTTAAATTGTTTTCTTTTAGAGCTATACTATCTTTTTAGCTTCGAGTGTGGCACCTGGACATTGTGTCATTTTCAGCTAATGAAAGAAGCACAAGCTTCCCCATGACCAAGTGACATTCCTCTGTAGGTTAATAAGTGCCCAGCTGCAGAGGGAAGATAGCCTGAGGGAGAGCGCTGACAGAAGGGCTTATGTTCCTTCAGAGTTCGTCCATTTTAAGTGTACAAAGGTTTTCATCCCTGGGCTGTCTTCCTAGACTTAGTTGTTTTATACTGGTGTTTCCTCTGCCTCCCAGTGCTGGAGTGGATCAGTGAGCTCTACCTTTGTGCTAGTTCTGGCCAGTTCCAGTCGCTTGTTTTGAAATTGTAGTTGTCCCCAAACTTCTCACTGACTAATCTTACATTCTTTGTTATAAGAAAATCTCTGCACTGTTTAATGAAGCTTAAATAAAAAGGTTGTAAAATTAAGATATTCTGTATGTTTAATTTCATTTTTAAGAGATACATATAATGGAAAAAAAGCAAAATAAGGAAATTGGTGGAAATCCCTTCATTTATTATAATGTGGTTCAGCAGCTGGAATATGGTGAAGATTCTACCACTCCAGTGTGATCAGCGGCATTCAGGTGATACCTCACACATTAGACATTATTGGTTTCTCTATTGGAATACTGTGTTCCAGGAACACCTTTCAAGTGCAGTGACAGCATTTGTTTTATTGTAAAATACTGTGTTCACTCTACCCACAGCCCCAACTTGTACTTATAATAGACAGCAAATAGGGGGACTTGAGAGGGGCCTTACTCATTCTTGTATATGCTATAGAAAAAGTAACATGAATCCAGTTTTAGTTGAGAAAAAACTTTTTTATTAAGAACAAGTTTATCTCCAAAGGACTGAGAGTCATCACAAATGAATTTTAACACTATTTGCATTAGGATACAAATTAGGAGGAAGTGCCTGTAATCTCCAAAGGGAGGTAGAGGCAGGCAAATAAGGAGTTATGGCCATCCAGGGCCACATTAGCTCCTATATCAAACAACAACAACAACAAAAAATCCTTAAAATCAATTCAAAATGAAAAGCAATCACCTTTACTATTATAGGAAAACCATAGTAGTTTCTCATTTCTAATTACCAACTTACAGATTCTGATACTGATATAAAATAAAGGGCCTTAATTCATTTATAAGCGAATAATTCAAGCTGTATCTGGCACACAAATTTGTTCACAGTACTTGCTGAAGGTGTTGAAATGTAATACTGATTACCAAGGTTTCTTTAGGGTTTCTCAGGTAGTACATGTTTTATATAATTGGATTCTACTAGTGTCTTCTCCAATAACCTTTTCCCCTGTTACTATAAGCAAATGGATTAAATGGATATAAGGTGTACATTGATGTGGATCTGACCAAGGTAGGCTAATCTAAGTAAGATTGTTTATGACAAATTTTAGTGGTGGAAAAGCACTTTTAAAATATGTATCACAGCTTGCAAAGCTTGCTTTTCCATACTGTGATGGCACATTAAGAAAGCTCACAGAACCTCTTTTCTATGGAGGGTCAGGCCTTAGGAAAATTATGTGCAGGCACCTACCATGGAGGGCAGCTGAACTGGCAGTCACATCTGAGTCTTCTCTCTAAGGTCTCAGTTTAGACTTCTCCAGTTTAAGTATGTTTCTCTCATGGGACATTATCAAGAATACAACCAAGGAGCTTTATTTTGAGGAAATTAGTTTTTTAATGTTTTTGTGTATTTATGCACTCAAAAGTTAGCTTGCTTGAAATTCTTTTTGAGACAAGGTTACAGTATCAAAAAGTAAAAGGAAGCATACCAGATACTTTGTAAATATTATGGAGGAGTACTTAGAAGTTATCAGTTGCATGTGAAAATATTTCTTTATAACTGACTTCTTTGAGTCCTTAAAGGTAGGTAAATATTCAGTAGGTTGTATAAAATACACTAAATCTTTGACTATAAATTTGTGTGATTCGATGTATGTAATATTTATAGACATTTAGATTGAACAGATTCTGAAAAAATTGATTTTTTTTAAAATCTGATATGTTAATTGTTTATTGTCTGCCTTGGAAGTAGGATAATCTTATGAGCATAGAAACATGAAAGCAGTTTCCTCCAAACCATTGTGTCTCTCTTAAATCAGAATTTTGTCGTTACATGATATTCTGCAAAAGTGTATGAAACTTTTCTTCCCACACTTCATCATAACTGCCTATACTTAATATAAAGTGACATACCGATTTCAGAATCCATTTACATGTTTCTTATGGACATTAATGAAAAGGTTCCAAATTAATCTTCCCCAGAAAAAAATTAATTTGCAATAATTCAGTTTTCAATTCCCTTTGTCTTAAGCATTAGCTATAATAGCATTTGAAATATGTATCAATTAAAAAAAGAGCACAATTGAGTTAAAGTAATGGGACTTTATCAGCCTTGCATAGAGTGTTAACATTCATAAAATAATACTTTATATCCAAAAATTCACACTTTCTCTTATGTTAGATCACTATAGTACCATACAGCATGACTAAAAATACTGACAAAATGAAACAGAATAAATTGTCTATTAGAACTTACCCTTCTCTTAAGCCTATACCTAAAATGATTTTATCTTTCAGCAATGATGGAAGGGAAAGTTCTCTGCCTCATCTCTTTTCAGCACCAAAGAAAATATGCGGTTGGAACTTCTATAATAGTTTTGTTTTCCACCAAAATACTGCTTTAAAATAACTTCTGGAAAGAACTGTTGACTTGATGGCCTGCCAGCCAACTGAACCTGCCTGCACACAAGTTTTGCTTCATTAGCTCAGTTTTCTCAAAACTTACTTTAAGTGTGTATTTTTTCCAGTTTTACTACAGATTCCTCCAGTTTGATTTTTGTAAGTTAGAAGACACTCAGTCCCTGTAATACTTTTGACTTACTGTTTTTTGTAAACACAGGGCTGTCAGAGTCCATGGGAAACATTAGTGTCTAATCTGATCAGTGTGAAGTAAGAAAATGTGTTTGGTAAGTGGTTTCTCATGGGTACTCATGTAAAAACAACAAAATAGCTCAGAGCATATCAAAACGGAAGACTATGAACTGTTAATATGCAGTTTTTTATATTGGCCAAAGAAATTCCCACAATGCCTGGCCAATCAATACATATTGTCCTCATAAACATTTTAAATAAATATTTACCCCAAATATCTATATCACTAAAAAAAAAATACGTTTATTGTGTGTTTGTGTTTTCCTGCACATCATTGAAATCCTAGACAAACAAAATATACTTGTCTTTCCCCTTCTCTATTTCCTTGTTATTTTTTATTTCATGTTTTTGTTTGCTTTTTGTCACAATGTTTGTGTGTATATGTGTTGGTGGCAAGTGCCTTTTACTCACTGTGCTGCCTTGTTGCTACCCCCCCCCCCCGCCTTTCGATTTGTCAAGAGTAGTTACCTACTCTGAACACCACTTAAATATTTAATAGGATTAATCTGTATTCTTCCAACGTTTCACAGAGCATATTGATTGATGCACACATTTGATGACTGCCATTAATTAATTAATAACATATTATTCTTGTGTTAGAGTTATGTCGACTGTGCTTGGCCTCAAGCTTCTATTAATTTTATTTATTACTATAATACACAGATGTGAAGCTAAGCTGTGGTGGCACATGCTAATTTAATCCCAGCACTAAGGAGGCTGAGGCAGGCTCATCTCTGAGTTCAAGGTCAACCTGATCTACTGAGCAAGTTCCAGGACAGCCAGGGCTACCCAGAGAAACCCTGTCTAGAGAAATACATACATACATATGTATGTAGATGTGTATGTATGAATGTAGTAGTCATGAACATAAGTTTAGATTGTGTATGTAGACTATGCTGTAAAAATACATGACTTTCAATTAAAACTATGTTTAATGGTTTGAAATTATATGTGTATATATCATATCAATTATGTTTTATTGTAAATTAACACCCTGCTTGTGCTATTTATTTTTATAATATTAACATGATGAATTGACATAAGTATAAAAGGTGGTTTCTATGAAAACTATTGAGTACATAAGAAAAATTTTATAAAAATCTTAGCAGAGCATGATAGCACCTGCCTTTAATCCTAACACTTGGAGGCAGTGGCAGGCAGATGGATCAGTGAGCTCAAAGCTTGAGGCTAGATTGACTAATCTACATAGTACCGCCCTGTCTCAAAACAAGTAATTGCTTTAAATATATTTGGATAAGTATTCAAATCTTTTAATCCATTCTTTCCTTATTTCAATTGAAAGGAAGTTTGAAATTTCAACAAATCATGTCCTGTTAGTTTTCTCAGAAATTTTTTAGATAATGAACAGGAAAACATCCTCAGGAAATCTTAGTCTTGGTGCTGCTAATCATCATCCCTCCATCCCCACAGGGATCACTCAGGAAAGACAGCAGCCTGTCCTTCTGGCCCTCCCTCCCACTCTCCTTGGGGTTAAAGCAAACTGGATGTACTTTAATCTTTTCATAATTAAAGTGGTCCTTGAACCAGCAGCATGGGTATCACCTGGGAGCCTGTTAGAAATGAAGACTCTTGTGTTACACCCCAAATCTGCTGAGTCAGAATTTACATCTTAACAAAGTCTCTAGGGACTCAGCCAAAAGTTTCCTTGTCAAAACATTGCCTAAACACAATTCTAAAATAATAAAATTTAAAATGAAGTACCTTAAAGACCACTATTTTGAGAAACAGGAGGATGTTTTACTTTACATAGTGACACAGAAGATCAAAATTATGGGGAGAGGATGCCTACCCAATCTGAGGACTATGTAAGAGGGAGCATTTCAATCACAGGCTGTATCGAACAGTGGAACACGAAAGCAGAAATTCTGTTAGTTTAAGGATAATCATGTGAACACTGGCCCTGATGAAAAACCCAATGCCACATACAATGCCACAGTTGAAGTAGTTTGGGGAAGACACTTGAGTGCATTTAGCCAATGTATGTATGTGAGCCTTTCATTTTTCTCCTGAGCAAAGGTGCTGTTATGTAAAATCTGATGGAAAGAATACATTTACATTTTACATATTATCACCTGAAACATTGCATATGAAAAATTGTTATAGACATCTACCTCCTTGGGATGGATGACACCTTTTATATAAAATATTATTCCATAATACCTTAGTGTTTCTCCACTCCAGCAAGTTTTACTGGTAAGATAAAGTACCCACATGAATGCTGACTTCACCTTACCAATATGATACTTTCTTTTGGTAAATATCTCTTTCTGGGATCCAGGAATATTTCCTAAGAATTTCTCACATACCACATCCTCTAAGCAGTAGAAAGATTCTTAAAAGTATAAGGTCTTTTTGCTTATGATTCTTATGATTCATTGAGAATTAACCCTTGACACAATTCTGCCACTAAACCCATCTCCAACTGCAGTAAGTATTCTGAAGCCACTAAAGGAGAGAGCCACTGAAACAAGCACCATGGGGGGGGGGGGCTGCCTAGGATCAGAAATAGTCTCAGAACTCTGGGCTGCAATTTGTGCCTTTCAGGGTAGTCTTTAAATCTTACATAACTAAGAGTATAAATGAACCAAATCAACATTTGAAAATTAAGCAAATTAGGGGTTTGATTTTCCTCAAGGGGAAGTTTACATTGCGTTTAAATGGTTGAGCTTAGAACCTTTCCAGCAAATAATTTAAATTCAAAGCAACATCTAGGTGCTGATATCAAAACCCCTTGGTGAGGCTGTGATGGTGACCTGGGAGCATGGGATTCTCCCCTGCTCATACCTGTTTAGACTCAGAGTATTCCAGAACTAACCTAGGCCTTTAAAGCTGGGCCCAAACAAATCTGCTAGATTAGACTGTTGTGAGCAATGTGGTTGTTTTCCGGCTCTTTAGGTGATGGATAGTCTGTTGTTTTCAGAAAAATATATTTTAGCGGTTTCCTCCTAGCTGATGTATCTCAGAGAGACGCTAACTTGTAAAGCTTTGACAAGCAAAAACCTTGGCCTGGCCTGGGTTCTTGGCTGCTGTTCTCGGTGGGTGTGTTAAACCTGCGAATCGAAAGGGGAAAAAGGCCAATGATGGCCAAGTTTGGGGGTGCACCAGGGACTGGCCAGCAGACTGTCTCACCCTAAATTGGGATTTAAGTGAACAGCGCCTGCTGGCCTCTTGAGAGAAAGTTTACAAGTGCAAGAGAGTCGGCTGTTACACACTGAAAGGGAAAAAAATACTACATCACATGAAATGGGTTGTAAGCAGTTTACATCAGAGTTAAGAAACAGAAACTTACTTTTTGAGACAGGGTTTTGCTATAACAGTCCTAGCTGTCCTGTAATTCAATTTGTCGTACAGGCTGGCCTTGAACTCACAGAAATCTGCCTGAGTCTGCCTCTCAAGTGTTGGGATTAAAGGAGTGTGCCACCCCCCATTCCGGCACAACAAAGCTCCTATTGCAATTAAGAAGTCTCTGTTTGTCCAGTGTTAAATCTTTGAAATTAAGAGTAAAATTCCTGGGCCAGGTGGTGGTGACTCACCTTTAATCCCAGCACTAGGGAGGCAGAAGCTGGTGGATTTCTGTGAGTTTGAGGCTAGCTTAGTCTACCGATTCCAAGACAAAACACTGTCTTGAAAAACAAACAAACCAACAAATAAATTTATCATTTCAAAATGAAATGGACGGTGTGTGTGTGTGTGTGTGTGTGTGTGTGTGTGTGTGTCCACATTTTCCTCCCAAAATTCTCCCAAGAATCAAGCACTAAAATTGGGTTTAGTTTATCAAGAACAAAAAGCAAAATTTGGAATCGGAACATATTTATATAAAATACCAAGAGGTTACTTAAGAGAAATTTATAAAGCAGGATATTTTTCTTATGTAGGTCTAGTCAATATCCAATTTAAAAGACCCATGATCTATACAAACTTCATATCATAAAACTTACCAATGGAAAGGACACAGTGCAATGGATATTACTGTGTTCCTAGATCCAAGAAGCCAGCACTAGGACCCAAGTTTAGAATATATTTATCACCTTAAGTGGAAATCCTATGTTGACCAACACTCACAGGATGACCCTCATTCTTACACATTCAATCCTAGAAAACTACAGATATACTCTATGTAAATTCTGGACATTTTGTACAAATGAAATTATACATGATATAAGCTTTATGACAATTTCACTTAGTGTAATCTTCTCAATATTTATCTGTGCTGTATTGTGGCAATAATATTAATCCCACTGTATGACTAATTTAGCATATTTTGTTAGTCCGTCCACAGTGGATGAATGTTTGTCCTGTTTTCTATCTTTGGCAATCACCAAACTACTTGGAGTTTGTGAGCTCATTTCTGTATGTATGTGTTTTCACTTCTCTTGAGTATACAACAGAAATGGAATTGTTACATCATGTCAGAACTTTATAGTCAACTTTAGATGAACTGTCAGACTGTTTTCTTATGTATTCTTTTGTGGAGGGTGGTGGTGGCTGGGTGAGAAAGTCTCTATGTAACCCTGGCTGTCCTGAAACTCAGTATGCAGATCAGGCTGGCCTGGAACTCACAGAGATCTGACTGCCTCTGCCTGAGTGCTGGCATTAAAATTCTATTTCTAGCCACTGTAATTTACTTATTACTACAAATAAAGCAATGCTTCTTCTTAATTTTAGCATCCCTATTGTAGGTAAGCAGATTATCAGATGACAGGGTTTTTAAAAATATGAGAGAAGTTATTTCTTTGATGATTTAAGACTTGACCTCAAGCAGGAATCTAGACACAGTGTTAGGAAGACGATTTTCAAGGACTTCCTGTCACACTTTTGGAAAAGGCAGTTGACTATGAAGGGAGCTCAAGTGCCCTTTCACATACAGTGTTACAAAGTGAGCTTGTTTTCCATCTGCATTCAAGTTCTGCCTCCAGCACATAGTACTTATGTGACTCATTGCAAAGCCTTAAGGTTCTGCACAGTAGGATAATTACCACCTACTGCAGTTGTGATGACTGTTTGATAACACACCACCGTCCACCAGGTTTGTATGTAATATGCTCTCAATGTGTGGCATGTGATAGCTTTTGCTCTTATTAAACACACACACACACACACACACACACACACACACACACACAAAGAGCAACATGAAATGTAAGCCAGATTTTTCTGCTTCTCTGGATTTTGAAAGACAAAGATTTATAGACAAAACAAAACAAAACAAAACAAAACAAAAAAAAACAGCACAACTATTTCCACCTCAAGAGTGAACAACAAACCACAAATCAAAAACAAAACACACTAGGGAACTCTACCTCAAAAGAATAAAAAAAAAATCCTAAAAGAGAGGGGTTTTTGTTTTGTTTTGTTTTAAAATTTTTATTATATTATGTGCATTGGTGTTTTGCTTGCATGTCTGTGAGGGTGCCAGATCTTGAAGTTAGAGGCAGTTGTTAGCTGCCATGTGGGTGCTGGGAATTGAACCCTGGTCCTCTAGAAGAGCAGTCAGTGCTCTTAACCGCTGAGCCATCTCTCCAGCCCCCCTTGTTTTGTTTTTTAAAGAGAGGGCAGCAGAGTCTTTTAAACCAAAGCAGTCTGTCTTCTGTTTGGAGTGAGGTACAGGAACAAAGCTAGCAACTCTCTATACCCCTTTATGTATGCAGTAAAGCTGTATTTTGTACAAGAAGAAAACTAACACAGAGTTAACTAGGGTCACGGCAATGTGATGGAGGAAACCCTTCTGGCAGCCGACTTTGACTTAAGACATTCCAAGCTCCTGCAATCTTGCTTTAGACAAACCACTAGAAATAGAATTGGGATTTTATCTAGCTTGAGCTTTCATGGCTTGCTTATTTCTCCCTGTTGTAGCTGTATCCACACAATAGATACAGATTTTCTAAAATATGTTTCCTTTCTTGGTCCAAGGCAAACTTTAATAGTCCTATAACAAAGCTTGAGAAAGTGTCTGTCTGTTATAATAATGTCTATAGGGTGCATGTGTCTTGAATGCTTGTGTTGTATGTGGTGATAAAAATAGTCTGGAATATCAAAAAACAGAGCCATCTCTCCTTTTTTTTTTTTTTTTTTTTTTGACAGAGTTTTTTGTGTAACAGTTCTGGGTGTCCTAGAACTCACTCTGTAGACCAAGCTGGCCTCAAACTTACAGAGATCCTCCTGCCTCTGCCTCCCAAGTGCTGGGACTAAAAGTGTGTACCACCACTTCCTGGCTTTCATGGCTTAGCTCTGTGGTTGATTCTCCTCTGATATTCCAGACTAATTTTATTAAATATATATCACCACACTGAGTAAAGCAACTAGCCATTTAGTCACCCTGCTTTCACTGTAGAGTGATATGTATGGTAAGTCTTTAGAATAAGTGCATCAAAATAGCTCAGCCCATTAGTAGTAAAGACTAAGAACTAAATTGTTAAAAAAATATTCTAAATTAATTGACAAATTAGTTGCCCCCCCTCCATGACTAGTATCTACCTTAGTGCACAGTACAGACATGGACTATAGAAGTTACCTATGTCTAGAATAATTTAAGTAGTTGTTTAAAGGGGGGTCCTAGAGAGATGGTTCAGAAGTTTAAGAGTGCATATTGCTCTTGTAGAAGACTCCAGTTCACAACACTAATATAAGTTATCTTATAACTAACTGCCTGTAACTCCAGCTGTTTACATCCTGACACTCTCTTCTGGTCTCTGGGGTTGGCTGTCCTCATGAGCACATAGTATACACTTAATAAAAAAATAATGATGATGGGGCTGGAGAGATGACTCAGTGGTTAAGAGCACCGTCTGCTCTTCCAGAGGACCCGGGTTTGATTCCCAGCACACACATGGCAGCTAACAACTGTCTGTAGTTCCAGTTCCAGGCAAACACCAAGGCAAATAAATAAAATAAATAAATAAAGTTTAAAAAAAATAATGACAATAAGTCACTTTCAAAAATCTTAGATCAGCCAACCAACTAAACAACTCTGTCACTAACTGTAGTAGAAACCATACTAAAACTGGTGGTGAGTTCCTACTCCCTATGTACTTGACAAATAACATACCACCTAATTTCTTTTTTTTTTTCTGTTCTAAATTTATTTATTTATTTATTTATTTATTATGAATACCACCTAATTTCTAATAGGTTCTTAAATAGTATGTAGCACACAGAAAGCAACAAGTAATCAGCTCATTGTATTCATTTTTTCATCTGATCATCACTTCGTGATATCCTAAGTACTTAGAAAACCCCAAATGGATCCTGCTCTAACTGACTCTATGTTTATCCATTGCATACTTTGTCCTGTGTGCTCTGAGCACATATATGACACCTCAGCAGGAAGGGAACTATTTGTGGGGAGAAAGGAGAGCGGGCAGAAGGAGTGGGAAAGAGAGATATAGAAAAGTGTCAGGACGGAGCTGTGAATATAAGCAAAGTATAATTGCAAGCATATGTAATAATGCCATACTTTTAACAGTCAGCACAAAAGACCTTTATCGAAAGCCTATAATGTTTAAAAAGTCAGGAAAAAATAAAACAAATCTATCTGCAAATCAAGCTCTTTTGTACAGAGACTACTGACTTGGAAGTTGGTGTTACAAGTTCAGATTCTCAGCCGGGGCACAGCAGCAAGAGTCAGTTAGCTCTAGTGGAAAGTGAGGAAGGAAGGCTTCCTAAAGCCCAAGTTTTGTCTTCGCCCTTGTATTTCTAAGCAAGAACAAGAGACCTGGCTGATGCCATGTGCTTAATAAATCTTAATATTTACAAAATTTTTATAAATGAATGCAGAACAAAAATAAGGCAGAAAAATTAAGAGCTACTTTCCATAATTTATCAAGATAGTGACTAAAGATCTCATGTGGTTGGTTTATTTTGGTGGTCAACCTGATATACCTGGGAAATAAAAACTTCATTTGAAGAATTGCCTCCATCTGATAGCCATTTTTGAAATATTTTTGATTCCTGATTAACATAGGATACCCCAGCCCACTGTGGGTGCTAGGCAGGTGGGCCTGTGCTGATAAGAAAAGAAAAGCAGCTGAACCAGCCTGGGCACTGGGAAGGCTGGGATTTAGCATTACAAAACTATTTCAGGGAAAGAGCATTTAATGCCTGAGGGCAGGGCTGGCCCAGGTTTGAGTCTGGAAAGAATCTCAGTAATGTGCCTGGTAGCAATAGAGTCAAAAGTTACATTCGCCCGGTAAAGGTTCTGTCAGCAGATCCAGGAAAAAAGGCTGTTGTACCCCATACCCCTTTGTCCAATCCAGGAATGCCAAGACGTATAGCACCAGGCTTGCTAATGTTCTTAAAACAAAACCAAACCAAAAATAATCCTCACCTTTGGGCTCCGAAACCCTCTGCTTCACTTGAAAAAAAGGGTTTCAACCTCGGTTCTTTTGAACCTGTCCAAAGCAATAAACAGACCCTCATGTGTTTACATCTACTCCAGCTCCCTTGGGGTCTTTGGGAGTCCCTGTACACGAGTTCAACAGACACAAACATAGGATCCATCCTGTTCCTGTGGGAAACTTTCTACTGCAAGCTCCTGCTATGAGATCCTCTTGCTTCCCTCAAAGATGGGCTGTAACCGGTAAGGTGAAATAAACTTTTCCCTAAACTGCTTTGGCCATGATGTTTATCACAGCAGCAGAAAGCAAGCAGGACACCCCAGTACATTATATCTCAAGATGATAACTGCTGTTCATGCTGAGACCACTGTCTAGATGGTGCAAAACTTCCAGCCCCTGTATGCTTCAACCCCACCAGACACTCTCTGCCCTTTCTAGAGTTTCTGGGTCATGTGCCTAAAATCTGAATGGGCTGCATTAAAATAAGACATTTAGAGATGTGGAGAAGAAAGAATGACCTGATATGGTGGGAGGGAGAAGGAACATTGATTAAGGATATAAAAGATAGAAAATGTGACTTCTTTATTCATAATATTAAGAAAAAAAAATAAGACATTTATTCGTGGCAAGCCTTCTTTTCTGAGCAAGGTTGAACAAACAGAACAAAGAACTCTATGGATCTCCTCTCTTTTCTTTTCTTGTTTGTTTTGAGCCTGGCGGGCCAAGAACTCACAGATCTGCCTGCCTCTGACTCGCTGGGATCCAGTCACCACTGTCAACTGCATCTCCTTTCTTTTTTTAAAATATTTATTTGTTATGTATACAGTGTACAGAAGAGGGTACCAGACCTCATTATAGATGGTTGTGAGCCACCATGTGATTGCTGGGAATCGAACTCAGGACCTCTGGAGAACAGTCAATGCTCTTAACCTCTGAGCCATCTGTCCAGCCCCGGATCTCCTTTTTTAAAGAACATTAACACTGATCTTTATCACCTGGAGCAGAAATAAGCCACACACAACCAGGCTCTAATAGGCTACTTATCACAATTTGCTGTGGGTTCCTAAAGAGCAAGAATTCCTCTGGACCTCATCCCCAGAGATGCCAGTTCAATATAGGGTGGCTTTATTGGTTTATTTATTGATTTGAAACTCTATTCCCAGCCATGCTTAAATGTTAGAAATATGAATGTCCCAAACAGAATCTGTTTGCTCAGATAGAAGGCAAGAACTACATACGACCTGCCTGTTTGAAGTGGAAGCCGCCCCAGATACTCTCCTGAAGTAGCTTCCCTTGCTTGCTGCTTTCAGGGAACCCCAAGAACAGCTTGTGAGGCTTCTTGCACACGTGCTGCCCTTTAGATTTTCTGGTTATACCTCTTTGATGTGGGATGTCTTTCTGTATGCTGTGAATACCATTCGCTAATAAAGGGACTATTTTGGCCTATGGCAAGCCTTTTTAGAAGCAGCCGGGAAATCTGAGCATGGATAAAGAGGAGGGCAGAGTCAGATGAAGATGCTTTGAGCTGCCTCCGGGAAAACAAGATGTACAGGTAAGCCACATGCTACATGTGAAGACATAGATTAATAGAAATGAGTTAAGTTGTAAGAGGTAGTTAATAATAAGCCTAATCCACAAGCCAAACAGTTTGTAATTAATACAAGCCTTTGTGTGATTATTGGAACTAAGCAGCTTCCGGCAAACTGGACCTCAAGGGCTAGGCCAGACCAGAACCTTCTGGCTACTCCTCTTCCTTCCAGAATCAACTAGCACTTCATTTTCTAATGGCTGACAAACTGTTACGGTAAATATGCTCACAGTGAGAATGAAAGACCTCTTTCTCACCTTTAACTTAACAGCACTCCTTTCCTCCTCCTCCTCCTCCTCCTCCTCCTCCTCCTCCTTTTCCACCTTCTCACATTCCCACTTCCCCTCATTTTTTTTTTTTCCTTTTCACCAGAAAAACCTTAACATTCCTCTGAATTCCATTCTGCAAGTATTACGGTCATTTTTTTTCCCCAGGTTGACCCACAGAATGAATGCCTGTCTGAACACATTTCTCCCCCAGTAACTGGTATTATTTTGGGATATATTCTCACACATCTGATTGTAAATAGCATGGATTGCTGGCAAAAGAGTAAAGTTACAGCCCTATGAGACTTTGTTGTTGCTTGCTTACTACTAGTTTTATATTAAGCTGCAGAATTCTTAGAGGGTTGTGTGTATGTTTGTGGGGGGGGGAGGGGAAGGGGGAGAGAGAGGGAGAGGTTGCAGTATGAACCAATAGCCCTGAAAAGGCAACTACATCTTTTTACAAAACAAACATGCAAACACCAAGTCTTACATATTTTATATTTGTATCATTTTGCATATGTATCAAGTCACTTTAATTTTAAATGAAAATAGATAAATTTAAGAAGTATGGCCTACAAGAAGGAGAGCAAATGTGAATAGAGAAAGGAAAAGCACAAAAGTGTTCCTAATAATGTAGCACCTCAGATATCTATGCACAGTAGGATGGATATACTGTGGTATATCCATGGAGACCTTACTGGACACCAATGCAAATGAAGAAATGTAACTATGTTTAGCAGTGTGATTGTGGCATAGACTTAATGAATGAAAGAAGTCAGGCATAGAGACTTCATGCTGTATGACTCATTTCAAAAGCAGAACAGAGTGCTCTGGAATAGAGGTAACTGGAGCTTTGGGTATTTCTAAGGACAAAGGAAGGAAAAATATCACTGGAATCACTCAGTCACTTGAAAGGTGCCTTAAAAGGGGCAGCGCTTACACAAGTACATTTGCTTGTGATATTTAACTGAGCTGAATGCTTGTGGTTGGAATATTTTCCAGGACCTTATACTTTAATAGAAAGGTTGAATAATTGCTTTGAAGTTCACTTATTTAAGGATGATCATTTAATTACATTATGCCTGAATCAGTGCCAGGATATGAAAAGGGAGAACAGGTAATTTAGATTAATGAGACAGCAGCTATCACTTTATACTATGTGTTGTCACATAGATCTTAGTGAATGGTTTCTGATGACTGTAAAGCATGATAATGCTTAGTGGGAAAAACAAGTGTTTGTCACAGCACTCAAGCATCAACATGCAAAGTGTCCTTCATGAGACAATGATGCTGTGGAAGGAAATGAAATGAGAATCCCCTTCAGAACGAGTCCTATTGATTGAATCTTTGGCTCTGCCAACTAGTTAGACTATTCTTTGCTCAAGCAAACAATGGAGTTGAGGTGAAAGATTTTGTTTCATTTTTAGATCACTATTAATTTTTCCCCCTGCAACTGGATAAGATATAATAACTAAAGGATATGAAGTATTCATAAATTTTAGAAAAAGAGTTATTTTAGGCATTAGTTTTTTTTTTTTTTTAAATGTTGCTTAGTCTGTTAGTGCTTTACAACAGAACTTTCTGTAACTGGAAATGGTTCTATGTAGTGATGATAATTACTTGAGCTTGCTCCACTGAAATGTAGCTAGGCTGACAGGGGAATGCATTTTTACTTTAATGCCAGGTAACTCAAATGTGAATTCAAATGATAAAATGAGCCTAAGTCTTTGGTGGGTTTTTGTTTATTTGATTTGGGTTTTTTGTTTGTTTTCTGACAGTCTCATGGATACAGGTTAGCTTCCAATTCACTAAGTAATTGAAGTTGGCTTTGGACTCCAGATCCTCCCATCTCTACCTACCCTGGGCCAGGTAACAGGCAAGTACCACTGTGTCTGGCTGCATGGTAGGTGCAAGCCTTGGTGACCATCTGGTCCCATATTATCTCATATCATCCCTGAAATGATGATGGATTGCTGAAGTGACTGGAAGTGGCAAGAACTGAGTGGGGAAGTTTCAAAGATCAAGATGCCAACTTCTTATTGGCTTGTAGTTTTCAGAAGGAGATGACATACTTTGGAAAGCTTGATGAAGAATTTCAGATTCTTCCTGTTATCAGAAATATTAAATAGGTTCTGATGAAAAAACAGCTTCCAAGAAGGATTCATATTCATCCAAATCAATAAACATTAAATACTTGTACACAAGAAACAGAAAGCAAGGGACCATAGTGATAGAGCACTGGCCAGAAAATATGTGACTAAATATAAGCAAATAGCTACCGTCTTTTAATCTTAGCTTACTAAATGTTTCCAAGTATATTGTTGTCCCCTCTGGTCTCCAGGCTCCAGAATCCAGGACTTGAAACAGCTATAGTACTATCTCAGGTATACTACAATAGAATTTTACTTTATTATTTTAGACTTAATGATGTTTAATTTTTTTCCTTTGTTAAATTATGTTTTGGTCTAAGAAAAACTGCTATTTTCTAATATTTTACTTGTTCTTTACAGAATCAGTCTTTTCCAACAAGGTCAGCAGGATGTGACATAGTAACTTATATCCACCCACTCTTGCTGAGACAGCAAAAGTGTCCTAGTGGACCAACTTACGCATGTATTTTGGTCATTTCTCAAATACTTTAGAACACAGTGGCCTTAATAAAGCACAGACTCCTTAAAGCACTTTTATTACTTCTGGGGCAGCGGAATGACTTACACACTGTCTAATAGCAAGATTGAAAGATTTGCTGATAATTTCTATTTCACTGCCATCTATCCTGGCTTCTCTTCATGAAGTAGAAATGTACTGGAGTTTCTATTTTCAGACCTTTCAGAAGCTGGTGCATGATAGTGTGAGAAACCCATGCCTTTAATCCCTGCACAGGGAAAGACCCAGTGGTGAACTACACTTTTAATCCCATAACTCCAGAGACAGAGATCTTTCTGTGTTTCTGTGAGTTCAAGGCCTAACTAGTAGTAGTGATTCACGCTTTTAATCTCAACTCTAGAATATGATGCAGAGTTGAACCTGGAAGTGAAACAACTCTAGAATATGATGCAGAGTTGAACCTGGAAGTGAAACAACTGGGTGAAGAAGGAATTTAAAGGCAGGCGTAGGAAGACAGAAATTTATTCTGTAGAAGTGATGAGAAGCCAGGCTGAGGAAGCTGGAAGATGGCTTTTACCCCCAGAAGTTGGCTGGGTGAGATTTGACTGTCATTTGTTTCCTCTCTCTGATATTCCATCTTTTCCCCAATATCTGGCTCTGAGTTTTCATTTAGTAACAATTAGAATTTGTGATACATGTGTATGTGTATTCACGCACATGCAGGCACACACACACACACACACACACACACACACACACAAAATTGGACTAACCTGAAAGCAATACATATTCATTTAAAATCTAATCATTTAAATCACTGAACTCTCCTCCTAACCTCCTCCTTCTTCCACAATATCATTTATGAAATTAGAATTTAGAATCCACAGGGAAAAGAACCTTGATAGACTATAGGAAGAGAGGTCAGTTTTGATATTATTGACTGACCAAATAAATCATATTTTATTGATTTTATACTATATCAGGCTCTTCTATACTCTTACCTCAATTCAATTATTTTCATTGAAAGTTAAATTTCAACTTATATTTCAATTCTTAATCTTTTAAAATGTCCTTAGGGGGGTTACAATGCTGAGAAGTTTTGAAATGTAAAGTTATTTCTTATTCAAAAGTATGCTTCCCCTTCAGCAGATAATGTTATTAAGGGTGGAGGCTGCCAATTTTTTCCTAACTCAATAGAACGTATTCTGGAGTTAGATTGTCTATAAAGTCAACACCACTGGTGCTCTTAGAAAAGGAAAGAAGCAGAGAGACAGAAACACAAGGAGGTCAAGAAAGAAATGATACACTGCTGAGAATTCTGGATTGCAATCTGAAGCTAGTGGAAAGGTATGGAATATGTGCTCCTCTAAAGACATCACAGGGAATGTGGCCTGCAAAGTATCATAAAGCACCTTTCTCTATTTGAAGACATTCCTTCTATGTCTAGTTTGTCATAGTAGTCCTAGAAAACATACAGTTGATGTCATGGGATCTTCAATTTGATTGCATCTAATAATAACCACGAATGCTCTAGGACAATGGCATCCCTGAGGTATAAGAAAACAACTCTGAAGTTAGCACTGTTTATGCAGCTGGGTTAAGAACTAGAATAAAACATATAATTCATATAGCAGAATTCAGCTTCTAAACTTCTAAAAAGATACTATAGGAAGAATGCCAACAATCTCTAACTATGAAATACAATACAAACAAAATAAATAAGTTAAAAATGTGTAGAATCAAACTGCCTATCTTGAACAACAAAGTAACATGGTCTGGTTAGTAAATATAAAATAAAGTACAGGACTATAGCATAATTATTTAAGAAATTGAAAGAGGTAATCAGAATTTATTGCTAAATGTCATTTAGAATAAAGGTACTCATTCTGATTCAGTGGGAGGTTTGTTGATTTTTTAGAAACACATGTTCCATTTTTTAAATGTTTGCTGTTAAAAGAATAGGAATTGAATTTAAAGAGTCAAAGCAATAGAGAAAAATAATAGGAAACAATGAAAATCAATATAAAAGGAACACGAGTGTAAAACTGTAGGTTCAATATAAGGCTAAACATAGTATTGGCACTATAATATCACCTTCTCATCTGCCATAACTATGAGAAAGGTACTTCTGCTTTATGAACTATCTAGTCCAACAGCTATCATCCTATGGATCTTGACCCCTATAAGTACAGAATGAACCTTCTACAAGGGCTTCCCTCAGACCATTGGAAAACACAGATATTTCTTTATGATTCATAATAGTAGCATAATTATGTCATGCAGTGATGGCGAATGCTTTTAATTCCAGCAAGATTTCTGTGGCCAGCCTGGTCTACAGAGTAAGTTCTAGAACAGCCAGGGCTACACAGAGAGATTCTGTCTCAAAATACCCATCAGCCAACCAATCAACCAACCAACCAACCAACCAAACAAACAAACAAAATCCCACAGTAGCAGAATTACAGTTATGAAGTAGCAATGAAAATAATTTTATGGTTGGGTGTTGAAGCAGTATGTGCTCTGCCCATGACCTTGGGATATTCTGCTTGAAAGAGGCAATGCTTCGTGTCTGCATATGTGACTTCATATAAGGAAAAAGAGAAGGATCACACTCATGCTTTTGGCATGGTTGGACACCAGATAGCCAGGTGCTTGCACTTCTGGATGGAATGGAGGATGGCTTCATCTGTTCATTTGGTTTTATTTCTCATTAGTGTATCTCCACAATTCATATTCTAATAAATTCCTATTAAGCATTGAACAGACTCAAGTGGATTGATTGCTACAGGGGTTCATCATAACATGAAGAACAGTTGCCGTATTAGGGAGGTTGGGAACCACTGATCTAGTCTATGTTATTTGGTTACAGAAGTACAATGAACCAATATATGATGGGCTGATATTTAGCTACTTGATGTAAAGAAAAAGAGCATGCAGAACACAATTCTGATTTTTATATTAAAAATTAAACCTCAAAATTTTGGATATTAGATTAAATAAATAAAACAAAATAAATTAAAAAACATTTTTAGGTATATCATGGAAATAATATCTCCTGCTCTACAATATTATTTTTGGGATATAAAAGTAGATATAACCACTTCTTTTTAAAGACACTGTTAATTCTCTGGGAGATAGCATAAGATCTGAAACTACAGCTGTACTAAAAGACTCCCCGGATTGAGATGCTCAACAATGGGATAGGAGCTTGAGACATTGTGGTTCTTTTTGGAAACATTCCAGTGCTCCTAATTGCTATGAACACCCACAAAACCCTTAGTTTTGAGTGGAAATCTATACTAGTAATGGCCCTGATGGTGGTTTGTGATCTTACTACAAACAAAAATTATCAGCTGAGTACTTTGCATACATGTTGTGTTTAACCTTCAATACATCACCACAGGGTAGTTATTAAAATCTTGTAGCTGGAAAATGTGGAGGACCAAAGTTAATGAACTTGATCTTAGATAGTCTTTCCTCACTATATAGCTATCCATTTATCTCTATCTCTCAACTGCTTAGTATGAAAAAAGTTTTTTGTAAGCTGCAAAGCAGCAGCAGCAAAAGAAGAAGAAGAAGAAGAAGAAGAAGAAGAAGAAGAAGAAGAAGAAGAAGAAGAAGAAGAAGAAGATGATCATGGTAGCTGACATTTCATCACAACAAAAAGAGTTTCCAGAGGAAGGAGGCCTAGACCAATGACATCTACCTGTGGCTGCTAGTCAAGCTGAGCAGGTTTCTGGCCAGACAACCAACTCCAGCTTCAGTCAGGTTGTACTGAAAAGGCCATTTATGAGTCATACCAACTGACCACCTGTGTCTCTCTGTCCCAGATGATCCAAAAGAAGAAGCTTTCTGCCTGAAAACAAAACAGCTGTGGTTGTGGAAACTGTCACAGATGACATTTGGACTTAGAAGTGCTCAACCTGAAGGTATATGCACTCTAGGGGAGCAGCCAGACCCAATGTCACATCTACAAAGCTGGAGGTAATATCCTCACTTTCAACCAGCTGTCCCTGGACTCCCTCAAAGGCCATGGCACTGTATTCCTGCCAAGTCCTTGAAAGGGCTGAGAGGTGTACCAGCATGGGTCCAGGAACCCCACATAGACACATCAGCTCCAAGTTTAAGCAGGTTAGAGGCTGAAGGGCCAGTCATGATTACAGAAACTAAACTTGGACCTTACTGTTATTAAAAAAGGTTTGAATGCAAAACCAAACCAAACCAAACAGCTGCAAAGCTAATACACATGGTTCCAAGATACCTTTACTCAGTTTTTTTATTGTTGGCATTTTATGGACTAATATTAAAGATTTTAAGTAAAGGATTTAAGTATGCTAACCTAAGTCATAGAATGCTCTAGCTTCCCATTAACATTCTTTCTTTCTGAGGGACTCAGTACATATTTGGATACTGCACTCAGTGTTTCAAGGTTCCTCAGTTCTTTCAAACATTTAATTGGTGTTTCTTTCTCTCACAAGTATTACTCTTTTAAAGACAACTGGCTAATCATTTTGTAAAATTCCTCTAGATTTAATAATTCCTAACACTTTCTCTATTTAATTGAGGTTAGACATATTTTTGTGGTATATTATACATCTATTATAGATTCATACATATATATTTATCAGAGAAATGGTATTGTGTCTTCACTCATCACATGAGGAGTTCCATAAGTTAGGATTTCTTACTGCCACCCTTGATGTTAATTCAATCATTTAGTAAAGGTACTACTTGCCAGTTTTCTTTCTTTTTCTTTTTAAAGATTTTTTTTTAATTCATTTTACATGTTAACCATACACATATACACACACACACCCAGCCAAATCTCTCCAGTTCCTCCTCTACCCTTCCTCCCCAACCCGTCCCCCATCCCTTCCTCCAAAAGGGTAAGGCCTCCCAGGAGGCTAGATCAATTCCCCCCACCCCCCAATCAAAGTTGAGCAAGGTGTCCTACCGTTTGTCATGGGCTTCATAAAGCCAGCTCATACACCAGGGATAAATCCTGATCCCACTGCCTGGGGCCCCTGGAACAGTCCAAGATACACAACTGTCTCTCTTATAATATCTGCCAGTTTTCTACTATAATGTAGAAATTGGCTGGCCTCAAACTCATAGAGATCTATCTCTTTTGGCCTCCCAAGGGCTAGTATTAAAGGCATGTGTCACCATGTAAGGCTTGGATTAGCACTTAACTTTCTAGAAATACAAGAGAACTTGGGCTCATATTGTCGATTATCTGCCTGGACTGAATCAACCAGTTTTATAAAACGCCTCTGGGTCTTTTTACTGTAAAGTGGCCTTGAGAGAGTAAGATGTAGGTGCTGTGTTTGTTGCTATAACTGGGCATATTTTAAGAAATGAAAACTAAGATCCAATACTTTGATTCTGCCTTCAGGACCAACAATTTTAGAAATGACAGAATGATAGCTGCTCCCATGAAAAGGGCAGAGTTCATTCAATTCTGATTATCGAGTGACTAGTGCCTGTGGTGTGTGGGTTCTGTGCTGGCCATGGAGGCCTGCAGACTCTAAGTATTTTGTTCCTGCCACTTGACTGGTTTAAATAAATCACAGAATCTGAGCTTTGTTCACAGATCATGGCCCACAATAACAGCTTCCATGATTACAAACATACGCTGAAGCCACACTATCAGAGGGCTGCAAAACCTGTGAAAGAGACTAAACCGTGTTCGGTCCCAGTTGGACTCTGACTCAAAGGACAGGAAGCCAATTTAGATTCATTAACCTTCTCGACACACTTCCTCCAGCAGAGCATAAATAAGTTTGACTCTGACTTGCAGTTTCCTGTGCCAGATTTCAACTCCAGCTCACTAGCTCTAGGCACAATCCTTTTTCCTCCCATTTGCTAGAAGCAGAAAAATGGCAGCAGATTTGAAATTTAAATGACCTCAGGCAATGTGTTGACCTAAATTTTCTGTCAGTGATTTAAGAGGCATTCAATGGCTGTAGGCAGGAACAAAGACAAAGCCGAAAAATTCTTCCCATGAATAATCTCAAGCAACTTCAGGGCCAGATTTCTGTCTTCAGGTCCCTGCACATGACTCAGTAATGTTTTCATCTTGGGGAAATCAACAGGACCTCTGCACTGTGAACATAATATTGAATTCAAAACAGTCACTGTTTAGGAAAAGACAGATGATGCCGAAGGCTGGAAGCTCGGAAGGATTTAGTGAACAGAAAGTAATATCTGGAGATACAGAGCAAAGACAAATAAATCTCAATAAAAGTGATGGCACAATAATATAAAGGACACATGGAGAAGTCTAGGTGAGGGGAATCTGCAGTGAGGACTTCTGGGATGCTCAGTTGGTGGGTGAGTGTTTAATAGTCCTTCTGGAACCCATCATACATTTTGAGCTCTAGGCATAAGGCTTCTGAAGGGATGAAATGCTGTCCTATCTTTTCTCCAATGAAAGATGTTCCATAAAATACTGAGTCATCCTTATTTTACGACTTCCAATCAGCAACGTAAGTGAAACCTCCAAGACAGTCTGAATGGAAAAGAATTTATTGTAACAAAATATAGCTTGTACACATTTTATATAAAAAAATGTTTTCATATTATTCTATCTGGTATCATTTTAGAAAAGCAGTCATCACCTAGATAATATATTTGAAAAGCAGAAGAAATTCTTTTACAAAGACTCACAAGGAAAATATGTTTATAAAATGTGTCAGTTGGTATATGTAAATCATGTCAATGTATTCTTCATAATATATATAAAATTAATTATACTTGATAGTTTAATTATTAGACATTTTTGTTGATAGTACAAGTGATGCTTCTGAAGACTTCTGAACAACATTTAACACTAGCTTTTAATAATTCATCACAGGAACTCTCTCTGCTGATCTCCCATCTACTATGTGGGTGAATTTATGATATGAAGAATTGTCCCAGCAAAGTGCTGAAGGAGTAGATATTTTATGTCAAGGGTAAGGAGTACTTACAGTACATTATTTCATTCAGTGCTTCTTTGAGGAAGAGTAAAAGGAAGTGTCCATAAGGCTGCTATTAACTTCGAGCTAAAATAATAAGGAAAATCTCACTGTCTGTATGCACTCAGTGTTGCAAGTACCCATTCCCTGATGCTTTTCAAAGCACTAAATAATCTCTAAATCTCATTCCCAACTATATCATTTTTTCCTTTTGTAAGTTTATCTGCTCTCTTTTTGGGGTCAAAGAACCACCAACATGATTGTGCCTGAGTTTTTTTCAGATTAGAGAGAAGCTAGTGCTAAGGACCCCAAAGAGACAGTACAATGCTTACTCCATAACCCATAGCAAATGAAATCTGTTACATGATACATGAAACAGAGTTTGACTTGACAGTCACATCTTTTGATTTTCTAGTGGCTTAGTCTCACACAAAAGCAACAATAATAATACCATTATTATTATTATCAGGGGAGAAGGGTCTCATATAGCCCAGGCAAGCTTAAAACTTGTAGCTAGCCAAAGATGACCAGGAGTTCCTGATTTTCCTGCTCTACATGCCTCGTTCTTAGATTTCTAGTGTGCACCATTAAACACAGTGTATGTGATGCTGGAGATGGAACTCAGGACTCTGCACATGGCAGGTCAGCAGAACTGAGTCACACCCTCAGCTACTTTGTCTTTGTGTATTGCTTCCTTGTGTTGCTTTATACCAACACACACACTACCAAGACACACTCACAAATATCTCTAGCTCACTCTCTATACTACTATACTTCCCTTTGTCAATCATTCAATCAAGCAGGCTTTCTCATCTTCTAAATATAAACATATTGAGATCATGGACACTATGCTTAATTCTTTTCTTTTATTTAAGAAAAGCTTTCTTTCCCAGCTCATACAGTGTAAGCTCAGAAAGATGTTTTTTATTTTATTATTTTAATTAATTAATTTTTAAAGAGAGAAGAATGGGGAGCTGAGAGATGGCTCAGGTGTTAAGGGCACTGACTTCTCTCAGATGACCCTGGTTCAATTCCCAGCATCTGCATGGCAGCTCACAATGATCTATAACTCCAGTTCTGGGAATCTGGCACCCACACACAGACATACATGTAGGCAAAACACCAATGTACATAAAATAAAAATGAATAAATTCTATCTATATAAAAAAAGGGATGAAAGAGGGGTAAAAATAGAGGAGGAAAAGAGTACAAAAGAGAAACTGAAGAAATAAAAGTTGTTAAAATGACACACACCAAAAATTAAAACTTTAATTTGTTAATTTTATTTCTCTCTCCCCTCCCCTTTGTTCCCTTCCCCTCTCCTTCCCTCCCCTCCTGTTTTTTCCAGACAGAGTTTCTCTGTGTGGCTTTGGAGGCTAACCTTGAACTTACAGACATCTGCCTCCCTCTGCCTCTTGAGTGCTGGGATTAAAGGTATTCACCACTGCCTGGCTCATTTCTTTTTTTTTTTTTTTTTTTTTTTTTTACTTTGGGAATAAAATTTATGTCTAAAAAATTATAATATGTAAAAAGAGAACCTTTGTCTAGGCAACGCCTTCACTATTGGTTGGAGACCTAGCCAGGGACACCCTGTAGATTCTTGGAGGTTTCTCTAGCACCTGGACTTTTTACAACTACATATTAGCTCCCTCTAATAAGGTCTCCATCTCTTTTTTTTTCCTCCCTCATTGTTGTTCCTCTCACTTGAGTTCCTCTATAATCAAATGAATAGTCACCCTAAGTGCCATCACAGAACTTACATCCAACAATGAATAGAAGTAGAGGCAGGGATACATGGCTGAGCACTGGGCTGAGTTCCTGGTCCAGCTGAGAGTGGGGGAGGAGAGTCTATATAAACAAGGGGATAGGGCTTATGAGGAAAATTCTCACAGTGATGGCTGGCTGGAGCTCCAGGGAGCTCACTGAATCAAGAACAGCCACCTGGGAATCATCAGGAAAAGGAACTAGGCCCTCCAAGGATAGGCAACTGTCCACTGCATGGGCAGTATGTGGAGCTTCGAGGGGAGGGATCAGACCGTGTTTCTATGCTTGAACTAGCACCTTGAAGCCCATTCCCTCCAGAGGAACATCTAACCCAGTCTTGATATTAGGACCAGAAAATCAGACTTGCCTGGAGTGGATGCTGAACTGATCCATCTTGGGACTTCTTGCCATTTTTGGGGGGAGGAGATGGGGAGATGGGGAGGAGGAAGGCTGAAGGCTGACCCGGAGGGGTTGGGAGGGGGAGCAAGGGGATAGATACATGGATAAAAAAGACTTTATTTTATAAATAAAAGGAATAAAAAAATCCCCAAACTTGGAAAAGTCAAGAGAAAGAGAGAGAGAGAGAGAGAGAGAGAGAGAGAGAGAGAGAGAGAGAGAGTTTTGTTTACAAGACAAAAATGTACATGATATGTTTGCTTAAACAAAAGTTTTGTCTACAGCTATAGATAATGGATTTTTGGTCGTTTGGTTTTTAAGCCAGGTTTCTGATAGTTAGGCATGAAAATTACATCAGGTATAATCAGTTAAATGACAATTTGATATGATGTAGATTAAAAAAAATATTAATTATATTTAACAAGGCAATGTAAAATGGTTTTATTACTCTGCGCCTTGCAGGAATCTCATAGAGTGCGGTCAGATTTGAATTCTCTACTCTCTCCCTGTGTCTTTCATCATCTCCTGTCTGTTGTGCCTAAAACTGTGCCGGCTTTAATGCTGCCTTGTGAATCTCTCTGTCCCTCTCTGAGGCCTGCACCTGGGAGAAAGTGACCTGTTGATGATGCCAAGGCAATGCTGAGAGGAAAGGGATTCCCTTGGAAGAAGGCAGAGAGAGATGCGGAAGTTGGTTGTTTCCTTCTTACGCCCTCCCCCTCCCCAGCAGCTCCAGGTGGCTGTGGTAACTCAGAGGCTTCTCTGTGGGCCTGAGCAGCTGCTTCAGCTGCTGCTCCTTCTTCTTTCCTTTCTTCCTTCTTCCTCCTCTTTTTTTTTTTTTCTTTTCCAAGACAGGGTTTTATTATGTAGTTTCCGTTGTCCTGGCCTTGAACTCAGAGATCTGCTTGCCTCTGCCCCCTGAGTGCTGGGGTTAAAGCCATGTGTCACCATCACCCAGCTCTATACTAAGTATTTTGTTTTGAAAATTTGTTCTTCACTAATATTAGCTCAAGAGTTGATAGCCTCAAAACCAGAAAGAGAAATGGTTAATATAATGGCTTCTTCTTAAGAATGCTACTGCTTTAGATTTTCTACAACATTGATAACACCCTGCCAGTCGTGTTGTCTAGATGGATACAATAGTTACATAGTGCATAATTTTAAAATAGAGTAAACTTAGCTCAAGAAACCACATTTTGTATTCTTAGTAGACTAGAGTTCAGTTTCACATTCCTGGCAGGGGCTTGCCCAGTTCCAAGAAAGAAAGAGCTAAGTGCTATCTAAGGACACCTGGATGATCCACCCCTAAGGCAGTAAGACCTCTGGCCCACACCACCCAGGTGGGATCCAGAAATGCTAAACTGTGAAAAGTCCCAGAGCATGAGCTAATCCACAGCATACCTGCATCCTTCACCCCAAGTAACTTTCGCCCTTAAAAACCCAGCTCCCCCAAAAGCAGCACTTCCTCTGGCCACTGTCACGCCTTTGTGCCAGACCAACGTCCTTGTTGTGAGAACCTTGCTTTTGTATTTTGGAGAGTTTGCATCTCTGGTGATCTTTTTTGGGGGCCAGGGCACAACAATAATATTCACCACTTTTAGACAAAAACCATAAATTAAGAAACAAATAAATAAATCATTGTTACTGTATCTTAAAAGTTTAATTGTTGTATCCTTATCAAGAGGTACCCAAAGACCACCAGGGAGCTGGATTCTTATACAAACATACAAGGGTCAGTTTATTTTCTGGGGCAGGTCTGAAACCCTATGTTTCAAGGCAGCAGTGAAAATTCAGCCCTGAGCTCAGGAGTAAGAGGACTTTTTTAAAGAAAGAAATACAAAATCGAGGTGTTATATGTCTTGGCATTTTGGGATTGGGGGATTGGGTAGAGATATGATGTTGAGTAATTCTTTGAAATTCTTGGTTAAACTTTTGCCCAAAACAAAGTTTTGAATCTATTGGCTGTCAGGTGCATTCCTGAGATTTTTTTCCTAGATTCTTCTTAAATCTGAGCCCTGCCCCCAGGCACTAGATGGTGGGGGGGGGGAGGGAGGAGTCAAATGGCCTTAAAAAAAAAAAAAAAAAAAAAGGCTTTCCTTGAGATAAAGTTTTGTAAAGGTTAAAAAGATAAAAACTAAAGAAACAAAAAGTATTTACACATTTATTTTAAAAGTAGAAATAAGTAAAACTCAGTTTCTGTTTCCAGTTTACTTATATTTTAAAAGTGAAAAGTGTCAAGGTTACTAAAAAAAAAATTAAACTCTCAGTTTTGAACACATTTCAATCTTTCTTTCAATCACTGAGCTGTTGACACCTTAGAGACTTAATAACTCTCTTGCTTTAGCTAGAGTGAGAAGAGCAACACATTGCTTTCTGTTCAGCTTAAGGGATGACATGAAGCAGAGGACAATAAATATACCCCTCCAACTCCAACCCTAGAACTGGCCACCTTCTCTGTGGAGGCAGAGACCAAACCAAATACAGGGAATGTAAGACAGGAAACCAGGCAAATGATGACGTTCACCATTTCCTTAGAAGAGCCATGGATCTACACCATTCTGAAAGCTGCAGACTTTGGCATTATCTTGGATTCTTTCTGTTCCTTTACTTCGCACATTAAAATATGGCCATTGAACCAGCTGCCTTAAAACTGACACATATATACCTTTTACTCCAGCACTTGGGAAGCAGAGCAGGTGGATGTTTATAATCTGAAGACTAGCCTGGTCTATCTAGTGAGTCTCAGGCTAGCCATGACTGTATGTTGAGACACCATCAAAATAAATAAATAAAATAGAAATGGTCATTGCACAACTCTGCTTGTAACAAATTCTACCTTTTCTTTTTTCTTTTTTGAAGAAGGCTCTTGCTATGCAGGTCAATTTGGTCTCAGACTTGTGATTCTATTGTTCTTAACACCCAAGTGCTGGAATTAGAGTATATGGCAGCATGCTGGCTGGGCTTTGTCTTTTAGAATTTATCATTTGAAAATTACATCTACTTATTGTGGTCCACTGCTCAGAACCATTTCACAGGTGCTCATGTTGCACAGATTAAAACCACACTTCTTAGTAAAGACAAAACCTTTCAGAACTCAGACACAACTTACTAGTCACTCTAGAACATACTCCATCTTATCAACCCAGGATATCAGCAACTCTGTAAGAATACTGCAGACTTCCACTTTTCTATTATTTGCTTGAGATTAGCATTTTCATTTCCAGTCTTGCAGCACTCAAGACTCAATGTAAATATCTTCCAAGTCTGAAGTTTTCCTTTGTGATCCAGTTAGAACTGTGGCATCATTCATTTTATTCCTTGTACTTTGCTCATTCACTTGTGCTCAAAATTTTCATAATATGATTAAAAAATTAATAGCTGGGTGAAAATTTTTCCAAAGAAAGAGACTCAGAAACTAGTCTTTTGGGGCTGTACCTGCTATGGCCTAGAACAGTCATTGGCTATGCACACAGTACATACCCACATGTCTAATGATTATTCCTGAGCTGTAAGAAAACACCAAGTCTGATTGTGTTCTTTTGTGTCAGGCCATGCAACAAATAATTTTCTCTGTGTGTGTCTTGTTCACAAAGGACAGAAGTAATCTAGTATGAAATTGTTTAAAGGGTTATTTCTTTTCTCTCCTTGAGAAAGGTTACTCTAAAAATATAAGCTATTTGAACATGATTTATCAAAGGCAGCCTTTTTATGCCTTAATTTACAGAAATGAACTAATGAATAGATCAACCAATGTTAAGTAAATTAAATTTTATAAACAGGTAAAATAGATTTCATTAAAATAACTGATTAATTTCATCAAAAGAATCAAACTTAAAGCAATTTTTATCAACTGTAAGTAGGGGAAATGGAAATAACTGTCACATTGATATTCACATAGTTATCTTGCCATCTACCCTTGTATTTATTTGTTGCCAATTATGTTCCAGATATTGACTTGATTAAGAAAATGTAAACTTGGATGTGTGGTTGCACAAATCTAGGCTTTTGTTTAGATATGAAAACACTCAGTTTGCTAAATCAGCCAGGTGCTTTTTTTGAAAGTCCATCACAACAAAACATCTCTGCACAGAGAATGAAATGAACTCTTTTGAATCCTAACATATGATTGATGCTCCAATGAAAAACATTTATGCTTTCTTGGATCCAATTTAGCAAGCGAAGATGATGTCACTGAAGAGGTGAGTAAATACCATTTACAATTGTAATGAGGCATGTTTTTATAATTAAACAGATCCTTCGCAGTCACAGAAGAACTGAAGCATTCAAGCACTGCACAGGGCTTTCCAGCCACCGTCAACTACACCATGGATCACTAAATGAGGACACCAGTATAAAGGTGCTCAGCTCAGTGAGCAGCTTACAGACGCTCACTTTTCATCCTTAACTCTGAGTCCATATTAGCATTTTTTCCAGTCATAAAATTTCAGAATTGTTCTCACACAAATGTGTTCCAAAGTCTCTGTGAAGCAGGGCTATCATGAGTTGAAATAGATTGCCAGAGGAAGGAAGGTAAGTATGGTAGAAAAGGAGAAACATCTATGAGCCTTTCACAACTTAGCCGAAAAAAAAAATTCTGCAACTTCTGCTTGGGTAATGTGCTTTTAAGTTGTTCTATAGTGTTGCCATCCTCTTCAATGACAAAAGTAATCTAAACTCAGTTCATGGCATGCTATTTCTTTTCCATTCACGTTACCTCTCACTCTTTTCTTGAAACTGCTTGGTGATGATTTTCAGTTCTAACTTTCATTTGTCATTTGTCACTGGTGTCTTCTGGATTTCATACATAAATCAGTTCATTTTTGCAATATCGTTCCTCTAGGACCTTCTTTGAAAACTCTCACGTCTTTTCTTTCTGTGATAATTTTCAGAGACTCTAATTTTAGTTATTTAGAGCAGAGTATCTCAGTCTTTTTTTAAAAAAAGATTTATTTATTTATTATGTATACAGTATACAGAAGAGGGTACCAGATGTCATCATAGATGGTTGTGAGCTACCATGTGGTTGCTGGGAATTGAATTCTGGAATTGACCTCTGGAAGAACAGCCAGTGCTCTTAACCTCTGAGCCATCTCTCCAGCCCTGTATCTCAGTCTTTAATATGCATATGAATCACCAGGAAAAATTATTAAAGAGTATATTCTTATATTCTAAGTCAATGTGTCTTGAATGATGTCTAGCACATTGTGATTGAACAAGCCCGCCAATGATAATGATGGTGGTGGTGGTGGTGATGATAATTCATGGATTATTTGGAGTGCATCAAGGCTCTAGTCATACTCCATTTAGTTTAGAGGCTCCTACATTCACAAAGCTACAGAACACTAAACCTGTGGCTAGTCCTTGTTGGTTTATGCTATGTGTGTGTATAAAGGCACATGTACATATATATGTACATATGTAATGCACACCAGAGTTCAAAAAATGAATGTTAAATATCTTATTGTTAGTTGTGTATTGACCACAAATTGAAATATTACTTCAGACATATTCGATTAAATGAAATATAAGATTTTTATACCTTATTTTTACCTTTTATAAGGTGCATGATAGAAAATTTAGATTTATTTGGAGTTCTATTGTGTTCCTATTGATTAAAACTGCTATAATAGATGAGGATATTTCAAAAGTTAATGAGGCTTGGGATCTTAGATCTTTCACTTAACTAGCAAATTCTAAGGTTTGTGATGTGATCAACCACATTTGCATTTGTAATTTTGTAGTATTTCTCTCAAATGGGATATTCTAAATCAGATACATTTGAAGATTCACAAAACTTGAATCTGTCCTGTTGCCTGTACATGACAAAGTTCCCAGGTAGAGCTTTAACAGTTGACAGTGCTACATCCCTATACCACTGAACTGTCTCTGCCATTCAGTCTTGTATTTTAGTGAAACCCCTTTCAGTCACCATATCTTGAGCCCTGTGGTCCTGCTTGGAAAGTGTGGTGGTTATTAATCTCCACAGGTATTTGCTAATGCTGTTCTTTCAGCCAGATGGCTCAGCATTTCCAGGGCTATAGATGGTCTGCTTTTCCACTGAAGACCACCTCCAGACTCCATTCTAAAAATACATCAGTATATTCCAGATGGCAAAGATTCCTCTTATCTAACATATCTGAGTAAATTGCCACTCCTTTGTGTTGTTTTATGGAATATTATTTAAAGCTACATCTGAGCTTATTATATGATAATATCCTCATTCCAGCATTTCCTAAGATTCCTGAGAATAGATTATTCAACAAGCATTCTTATACATCAAACATCCCACTCCATATTTTACTGAGGGCTTTGATTAGGGAGAGACATTATAAAATAGTTAAATCAAATGCAAAATGTACAAGCTGCAAAATAGGCATAGATAATTCCCCGGTGAGATTATTCCAGAAATAAAAACCACTGCCCACTGCTGTTTTATGCCTTTATCTTGGCTTGCACAGAAGATGCCCACAGACACCTGCTTCTGATTCTAAACGTCTGGCTTTCTGTGACAAGAATTTCTGCACTGTGTGGTTCCAGCAAACCAGGATCCATCTGCCTATGCCAACAACACCTCTTTGACAATGATGGCTGTTCCTTAGTTGTTAGGCTGGATTCTCTATCTTTTTCATGTTTTGGAAAGTAAAGTAGGTACTGCTTTTTAAGCCTGCTGACCAGAAGTAGTGCACAGTAACAGACCAGTACGTTCCCTCTGACCACTGGACTGTGACAAGTCACAACACTCCTCTCACTGGACCATGAGCTTTGGAGCCAACTTGCACGTCACAGCACTCTTGGTACCTTCTTTAATTCTTTCTCTGGTAGTCTCTAGCTCCCCTTCACTACAACTTGCTCAGAATTGGAAGAAAATCACCTTTTGCGCCATTGTGTCTTCCAAGAGCTCTGTAGGTACTCTGATATTTAACTGACTGCCAAGTTGTAATTTTTTTTAATGTTTGTTTTTTGAAGCCAACTCTTACCTATTATGTAGCTCTGGTTGGTGTAGAACACTATATGTAACTATATGTATACCAGACTGGCCTTGAACTCACAGAAGTCTACCTACCTTAACATCCTGAGTGGGGAGGGTAAAAGCAAGAGCCAACTAAATTTATACCTATAACATCTTTATCTATATTGTCTATTGGAAAATAGGTTAAAAAAGGCAATGTCATGATTTGTATACATCTGAATCTGAAAGAGTATGCCACAGTGAAAAAATAAAAATAAATTAGGTCTGGCAGTGGTAGCCTTTAATTCTAGTAATCAGGAGGTAGAGGGAGGTAGATCTTTGAGATTCAGTCCAGCTTGTTCTACAGATAGAGTTATGAGACAACAGCACAGCGAGGGATTCATAGAAAAACCGTGTCCCTAAAAATCAGTATGTGTGTGTATGTATGTATATATATGCATATATGTAAAAATAATATAAATGAGTGGGAGGGGGAAGAAACCTTGAATAAGGATATGCAGGGATAGAAAGTGTGACTTCTTTGTTCATAATAATAAAATAAAAAGATAATATAAATGATCTGATTCAAATACTAAAATACTGACACTGACCAGTTTGTCATATACTGCTTGATCTAAGATGAATCCTAAATTACTTTTCCATCTGTAACTGAGTATAAAAATAACCCTAAATTTTGTGAGACTTGATTAAAACGCTTCACAGAGGATACCCAGGAAAAAGCCTGATAACTACTAAGCATTTGACAAATATTTTTTTTCTTATGATTAATTTTTTCTATTTCTCTTTATTATTATGTGCATGTCTGGGTGAGTGTATGTCACAAGTGTGCATGCAGGTGCCTGAGGAGGTCAGAAGAGGGTGTCAGATCTCTTGCATCTGAAGTTTCAAAGTGCTGGGAACTGAATATGGGTCCTCTGGAAGAACAGGAAGTGCTCATAAATGCTGAGTCATCTCTCGGTCTCTTGAAACCCTTGAATATTTAAGTTCAGTAACTTACTAACCAATCAACCTAGTTTGTCTCGGAATTTGAATTCACTGATATACTTGTTTCATTTATTAATTTCTTGTTTGTAGTATATCTAAATGTTATCCATTCATAGCAGAGTTATGCACACACACACACACAAACACAATGAAGATCTTACCTACTCTATAAACACTTTGCTTATTCATCACAAGAACAATTGCCACATTTTCAAATTTGCCTCTGGGAACTATTCTTAGCATTTAAAAATATTTTTCCTAAGTAATCAATATAAAAATGATCAAAGCAAGGGCTCAGTTTTGTGAATGGACACTGCATGCAATGAGATCTACTAGGAATGTGCTTTCGGCATGTGGAACATGAGAAGAATAAGCCCCTCCTAAACAGATCAAGTAATTAGTTAAACAAGAAATATTTTGCATTTCTGTCTTCTGTGTCTTAGAATAGGAAGCCATCAACATAATTTTCAGCTTGTTTGTTGTTTTTGGAGTAAGATTTCAAAAGAGCGAGAATACATTTGCATACATAAAAGACCAGTGAACCAGAAGATGCTCTGCAAATATCCCACCACGCCCCTCACTGTTTAATAACCTATGATGAAAGACCTCCACAAAGCTCAAACACAGGTTCCACACATATGAGTGCACATACACAGCACTGTCACTAAGAAATAAACAGGGAAAGCTTTGCTAGGAAATAGTTTTCTAATAATGTCAAAGTCATTGGTAAATAAGAGCCTACGTGAAGCTAAACAAAACAGAGAGAATGATGGGAATATTGAAACTGAGGAATCTGAAAGCTTCCCAGTCTACTGACATACTTGTGTTAATGGTTACTCCGTGGTAAACGTGTATGCTTAATTTGTACAGAAAATAGCATGAGTAGCTTTCCCAGGCTCTAACTGTTCCCATCAAATTCTACTTTTAACAGAGATGGCACAGCTCTGATTCTAATGCTTGGAGATGAAGAAGGACACGTGTCCTTTCACATCTCAAAAGAGAGTTTTCTCATCTCACAGACTAGGTTTAAACAAGAGACGTGTTCTTTTGCCTTGGAGAAACATGGCCAGTGAGAAGTAAATCAGGAAATGTCATAATACAGAAGGATCAACACCAGTGACCACCCTAAGTCACTATCTTCAAGTGGCTCTGAGAATTGCACTTCTTATTTTGTCTAGAGCCAGTGTTAGAAGAGGACGGACGAGACCGTGGCAAGGGACCTCAGGAGGATGGAGCAGATGAAGACCACAGACTAAACTCCTGTCTCTGTCATCCCTAGCCATGTGATATAACCACGGACTCTTCCAAGAGAACACCATAATGCTTCACAGGGGCTTCACATTTATTAGAGTGACTCTTGCCTTATGTTTTGGCAAGAAAAGTTGTTTAGCTTGTGTTTATGGGGTTATAGAAATTTCTCTCTCTCTCTCTCTCTCTCTCTCTCTCTCTCTCTCTCTCTCTCTCTCTCCAGACAGGCTGGCCTATCTCTGAATCCAGACTGAGCCACCACACCTGGCAAGTTTATCAACCTTTAACTCATTTAATTTTGTGGCAACTTGATATATGCGGGCATGATTATTATCCTCACAGTGTGTTGTTTTTTAATCCAATTTTCCACTTAGTTGTTACTACAACTTTTTATACAATGTATAAGACATTCTGCATGTTTTTTCAGGAAGCTGAGGAATGGGTCTAAATTGAAATGTAACATAGGCAGCCATTGAATAACTTTATTGGGAGGTGGTAGAAGTTCAAAAGGCAAGGCCAAGTGGGAAGAGGCAGTCTCCTGGGAGTGTGCCTTTATAGGGCATCTTGCCTCTGGCCCCTTCTTATTTGTCTCTCTGCTTTCCAGTATCTGTAAGACATATAGCTTGCTTTACCACAATCTTGCCCCATATTCTAACTGCTCAGCCTGAAAACAATGAAGCTAGTTGGCCTCTGAAACCATTAGTTAAAATACATCTTTTTTTCCTTCAAATCATTTCCCTTGGGTACATATCATTGTAAAAGTCTAACTAATATAGCAGATGCAGCCATTCCATTATGTGCTTCCAAAGGTGGCTTTCTCCAAATAAAGACAGTTTGGCTCTATCTGTCTGCCTGGCCTAGAACAGGTGGCATCTGCTTTTTTATATCATTTGATAACAAACCTTTGCCAAGCCCTGGAAACTATAGCAGAAATATAACCTTTTGAGGTTAAATATATTCAAACAGGAACTCAATAACTTAGAGAACATTTTGATGAATTTAATTTCATTAGAAATGTTCTAAGTTAACATTTCAAATAGCAGTATTTCATTTCTTTCCTCCCTCCTTCCCTCCCTCTCTCCCTCCCTTCTTCCCTCCCTTCTTCCCTCCCTTCCTCCCGTCTGCTCCCCCTTTCTTAGGCAAGCCTAGAATAGTATACTATGTTGACCAGGCTGACTTTGAATTTATCGAGAGCGGCTTCTGTCTCAAAGAGTTGGGATTAAAGGTATAAGCTATCACACCCAGATCAAATAGCAATAATAAAAACAATATTTTTTTGCATTTATCATCTTGCATATGTGAGAATACATCTGTATATACGTATATTTGTAGTTACATGTGTGCCATGGCACATGTATGGAGATCAGAGGACAGCAGATGGGAATTGGTCCTTTCTTTTGATTATGTGGGCTATGGTTGGGAAGCCTGCTGGCAGATGCTTTTACCTCTTTCTTGAACCATCTCACTGGACTGACCACAATATTTCATTTATATTGACCCACCCTCATGCTACAATTGGCTGGTATTTCTGGAGTTCTTAGATCTTTTAAAAATTTATTTATTCTTTGACAATTTCATACATGTATGTAATTCTAAATAAATTCCTCCTCCCCTTTAAATCATTGCTTGTGTTAATATTCATGTGTTCATGGGTATGCAGGTGTTCATGTACCACATGCGCACATATGTATGGAGACCACAGGACATGGGTGGATGTCTTCCTAACTTTCTTGTCCCTTGTTTGGGGGGGGGGGACAGGGTCTCTCACTGAACCTGAATATCATTACTTTGCTTAGGGTGGCTGCCCATGAGCTCTAGAGCCTGTCTTTGTCTTCCTTGCCATGGGGTTACAGATGTGTACCACCATCCCTGGCTTTTTATGTGGTGAGGGTCTAATCATACGCAGCCATCACTTTACTAACTGAGTCATTTCTTTAGCTATTAAGTTATTTTAACAATCTTTTTCAGGAGGAAAAATACTTTTAAAAAGTACAGTATTTTCATATGTTCCATCCTATATCTAGATTCTCTTATTATAAGTAACTTACATGATTATAATACATTGGTTGCAGCTAATATTACAACACAATGCATTAATATTAACTATAATAATGTGCATTATCCAATTTTTCTTAAAGATTTTTACCTTCTGTGTCAGGACCTCATCTAGGGCCGCACTATACTTATCATGTCCCCCTTAGTGTGCTTTCACTGTAACAATTCTTCAGACTTTTTTTATTTTTGACAATCTTGACATTTCTGAGAAATGCTAGTCACTTGCTTCATAACATATTTCTCTATTGGAATTTGGTGAATTATGGGTTTGGAGAAGGCAGATCAAAAAGGTAAGAGCCCATTTTTATCACACTGTAACAACAGAATTGTTATAACCTGGCTGTGGATATTGACCTTGGCAGCTCAGCTGAAGAGCTGTTTGTCAGCTTCTTCAGTGACAAGCCAGCCTTTCTTCCCTTGCCTGTGTTTGGAAGAAATCCACTCTCTCACTTAACACTTAATGAGAGAGAGCTTTCACTCTGTCTCCGAGGATTGGGCTATACATAAATTATTTGGAATTATGCAGAGAGATTTGTCTCTTTTCCCTCATTAATTATGTAATTACCTTAATTATTTATGTAAGTATAGATTTATTTTATTGTTTAAATTACTTTAACTTTGGCCATTGGGAAATATTCTGTCTGGTTCCTATCTCCTTTTAAAATCTTTTCATTTTTGTTTTTGCACTTTCTTATATTTTGATACTATAAAATATGCCAAATTCACCATGTAAATCTCCTAGCTAAGCCCACCATTGACCATTTTTTTTATGGATCTTTGGTTCCTTTGATTGAAGAACAGTGTTAGGAAACAAGATGTTAGTCCTAAGGTGCTTACTGCTACCAGGATAGTTTTGCTTATCACTTCTCTCCACCGAATTGGGAAATATAGACGTGTGTGTGTGTGTGTGTGTGTGTGTGTGTGTGTGTGTGTGTGTGTGTGTGTGTGGCTGTTATGCTTGGTATGTACATAGGTCTATCAGTAGTTCTGTATGTAACAACCTGTATCTATATTAAGCTAAATATGGAATCATAAACAACTCTTCTATTACCATCTACATAAGACTCCCTGTCTCTTCTCTTGTCTATAAACTTCCACTCTAGTGAGAAGCCTGGCCTTTGCCATCTGCAATCTCTTTCCTCAGCCCCACACATATAGCTAACAGTGCAAGCATCCCCAGTCAATAACCTTATGCCGCCTCCTTGACATGCCACCTACTGGTTGAAGAAAGCAACATTTGTCTTTTCACATTCTACCCCATCACAATGGTTATGTGTGACTTCACATGATGTAGCAGTCTAATTCTTATTATGGAGGCCCTTAACCTGTATTCCCACATGTGATCTGTACATTATTTATAACTGGAAAATTTACTATTCTTCTCTCCTTATTTTTGCATGGTTTTTCTCACTGAGGTACAGGACAAAGGCAAACAGAGAGTTCAGGTTTATCTTTTCAAAATGACAGCTTTGCTGGCTATTCTGATCCTTTATTGGAAAATAGGTCAAAACATAAGGGTGGCCATAAACTGCCTATTTTCTTCACCAGGTGTGAGCCTTTTCCAGTCATGCTTGTATCTGTCTGGTGCTAGAAACAATGGTAGAAGAACTAGTGTTTTGTTTCTTTTCACCTTTCTGAGAGTTTTCCTTTTGTATGAAAGAAAGGGTCATGGTGCTGAGATCTACCAAATAGAATTGGTCTAGACATAATATCCTGAGCTTTAAAGAATTTAATAAGCATATGAGTCATCAGTATCATCTTGTAATTTTTGTCCAATATCATTTAAAAAATGATCCAAAGTTCAGTGGTTTTATGATCAACATAAAATTACAAGACTATGAAGAGTTACAGAAAAAATGGCTCTCAATTAAGCATCATCTGCTGGGAAGACTATTCTTGGTCTATATCTGGAATGAACTACAATCCAGAAATGAAGGGCACAGCTGTGAGAGATTTTTGAAGTGGGTTTGAAGTGGGTAGATCCCCTTTTGAGTCCAGACCTTTGATCTGGATCTTTGAGGCAGAAAGACACATCTTCTGAAGGAAGAAGGAAGCTTTTGCTCTGCCCACATACTCTTGCTCTGCTAACAACTCCATTCCTTCATGGCATCAGAGCATACTTCTTTGGGATTTCAGTGTCTGCTGAAGAGTAGATGTCCTGGACCAGACACTGTTAGATCAATTGAATGATAACCTGCAATTCATGGCATGCACATGCACACGTGTATACACACACACACACACACACACACACACACACACACTTCCTATAAGTTCTGATACTCTAGGGAACCCTGACAAATACATCTCTGCTGTGAAGTGTCACTCATGCATTGTTTGGCAGACTTGGAATTCACAGGCCAGCAGCTAATGTGTCTGAAGTGCTACAATGGTGCATTCTCATATTCATGGAGGAAGTTGGGACAGATTTTCTAAGCCAAGGTTCCCTTCATTTGCTTAAGACATTCTCTTTCCTGTTTCTCTCTGTCTTACAAACCCCATCTATTATTTAGGATCCATTCCAGTCCACTCTCTTCTAGGAAGCTTTTTTAATGACCTTAGGTCACTGACCCCTTTTTTTCTGAGAATCTCACAGCTTCTGTCTGTTATAATAAATCTCTGAACATTTTATACAGATCTATTGTAGACCAGGAAGTTGTAGTTTTGAGAATCAGCTTAAATCCTTAAGAGGTAGATGAGTGTTATTCTTTTCTCGTCTTCCTGTGATGCTTATCGTTGGCCAGTCCCTTAGTACCAAGAGATAAATATCTGTAGTAAATTTGACTAAATGAGTTTTGGAAGCCATAATGTTTTGAGAGTTCATCAACTTTGAGGGGCTTCAGGAAAGTCAGGGAGTCTCTCCTGGGAGAATAAGGACTAATCAAAGGCCAATGATTTACTTATTAATGATATCCTAGCCAAGGATATGCTATCTTAATATCCTTCCACCAATTCTACATCACCTCTTCCTCACTCCTTCATATTAGTCACTTTTACTTACTTCTTTCTGGTACTTTGCTCAGAAACATGGGACTAAGGGCTGACAGCACATACACATTTTTCAAAAGTAAGATAGATTTGAACAAAAGGTAAGCAGTTTATATTTGGCAGGTAGAAAGGAAATCTATCTAGGGAGACAGAAAAGTGAGAATTCTTTTGCTAATATTTCAGGAATGCACTATTTTCTGGAAACTATAAGATAACAACCTAAAAGTTGAAATTTCGTGGAATGAGGAGAAATCAATGAACAAAAGTGGAAACTTATTTCAGCATCGATTTAGCTTTGTTCTCTGTCCTTTAGCTAGGGTCCATGTGTCTGCGCTGGCCATGCTTGTAGACAGAGTAAATTATAGGAGCTTGTATACACACGCTGCTTTTAATGTACTGGCTTTAATTCAGGCTTGACTTGGGTTTACAATGATGTTCTGTGTAATTCAGGACCTGGTGCCGGGAGGACACCTGGCCTTCAGGATCTAGGGTTAATATGTATTGTCTTGTATCAGCACCTGTTATCACTTTCCCAGCGCTTGAAGGGAAATGCCCTGAACCTTAGTGAGATAAACAGCTGTATAGTAATCAATGTGGTCCTCTTCTGTCTCAGATGGCAGAAGAGCCAGATTCTCCTTTGCCAGCAGAGAGAGAATGGCAACAAAGATAGGGAACGAACACAAGCCTGTTTGGCAAAAAGAACCACTACCTTCTAGCTAAAAATCGCCATCCAATAACACAAAGATGAAAGAAACAGGTGGATATAATTAATTGTGCTCCATATCAACTACAAATCATAACAGACAAACTCATACTTCCTGTTTCCAAAGCTCTCATATTTTTCTCTTGTTTCTGGTTTGTTCCCAGTCCTAATGTAACCTAGTGGTGATTCTATTGGTAAGAAATCCATCTATTCATTTTTTGATTAGTAACTTACATCTGATTCCTGTCTTTGTGATTAGAAAGTATATTTAGGATATTTCTGTGTTTTTTCTTCTTAAAACAAAAGAAACAAATACTTTTTCTTGCTTGTCACCGATGCCCAGTAGCCTGGATACTTTAGTCATTGAAAACAATGTTAATTCTCTGCCCAAATAGGCCCATTGCTTCTGCTGAATCTCATCAGGGAGTCTCCCCTTTATTGCCTGTTGAAAGCCTTGTTTAAAAATGGGTTCCAATACTGCTTGAATCTCACGCCTGAGCATTTCTTCACCAACCATCTCTCAATGAATCAAAAGTGTTCCACTCCATTAACTGCTTACAGGTATGCTGAGCATTTGAGAAATGGGCCATAATTCTCAAGGTTAAAGAAAGACATTTAAACATCTCTGACCACAAAATAAAGAATTCTACTAGCACTCTACTACAGGACCTTGTGAATGACTTCCTGATCCCAGGCACAGGACTGGTTGATTTGTATATTCTTCTTATTATTGAGATGAATGCTTGGAGTTTGAAATTCTACCATTTACGTTCAATGAACCACAAATTTCTATATCTCTGCTTATAAAAGTTCTTCTGAAAACAAAATCATTTTTATCATGAGACATATTTTTTCATTGTGGCAGAGAAAATGTATCTGAGTGGTTAAGGATACAGGCATAAAAAATATACCAAGAGACAGTCTAATGTGCACAGGTGTGGGGATGCTCACAAGGCTTCATCCCTACACAAAGAATTACAGGTAGCCAGGACACCTTTAATCCCAGCACTGGGGAGGCAGAAGCAGGCAGATCTTTGTGAGCTCAAGGCCAATCTGGTCTATATAGAAAGTTAAAAGTTCCAGGACAATCAGGCCTAAATAGAAAGACCATTCACATTTTTTTTTTTTTTTTTTTTTTTTTTTTTTTTTTTTTTTTTTTTTTTTTTTTTTTTTTTTTTTTTTTTTTTTTTTTTAATGCTGAGAGTGAAAAAAATAGTCTTATCCAGGGAAAAGCATACTTATTGGTTAGTCAATATTAAATGGTCAGCCCTGAAAACATATACATACAAGTAAAATTATACAGACTGAGCAGGTTATATTTAGGGTTAGGGTTAGGGTTAAACAATTAATGAGAAAAGAGGCCACGAATCTGAAAGAGCATCAGGAGTGTGTATGGGAGGCTTTGGAGAGACAAGAGAGAAGGGAGAAATGGTGTAAATATAACTTGAAAAGTAAAAGAAATAATAATAAAACCCATTTGTACTTACAGAAACTGCAACTGCACACACAAGATGTGTGCAATCTCAAGCCAGACAAGATAATACCAGAGAGGAAGGCATCTGGGCACTAAGTCCCAGCTGAGGAGCTAATGACCTTTGATGATTACTAGGACAGGGAGAGTCGCTTTGTTTTAAGCGTGTGACTCCTGGTAATGTCTACTGCACAAGAAGGCAAGTTCCACACTAGAGAATAGGTATTGGCCAGTACAAGCTGCGTAAGAGAGAGAAAGGAGGAGAGGGAGAGGGAGGAGGGAAGGAGAAGAAGAATGGAGGGAGAGAGGGAGGGAGAAACAGAGGGAGAGAGATATGCCTAAAATAAACTATTTGATGCCAGACACACCAAGTTTGAACCAACACTGGCTACTGAGGCATTTTGGACTGTTTCTTCTTTCTTTTTGCCCATCAGGGGTTCGTTCACTCTCTGCTATTCATAGTGTATGTAGGGACACCCTTCCTGCCAAATACTGTGTAGACCTGGGTGGCCTCAGACTAACACAGATATGCCTGTCTTGGCCTCCCAAGTGCTGGGATTAAAGGCATCTGTCACTATGACCATCTACATTGTATTTTACTTTTAGCTACGTATATATATATATATATGTGCATCCACATATGAGTATGTTCAAGTGTGAGTATGGGTGCCCAGAGAGTCCAAAAGAGAACATTGGATTCCCTGAAGCTAGAGCTTCAGGCAGTTATGAACCACTTGCCATCAGTACTAGGACTTGAACTCAGGTCTACGCAAAAATTAGTATATGCCCTCTTTGAGCCATTCCTGCAGCTCGTTAGCTCTTTTTTAAATGTTTAAATATATTAACACATCTTTTATGTAAATAGTAAGGGGGTCCCTGCAGATATCCAGGCAAGGAAGTGAGAATGAAAACCCAGTTCAGAGTGACTTCGATAACCTGGATCAGACATTGGGGAATCTAATGCCAGGCAGTCCATTGTCAGCATATTTAAAACACAGTGCAACTTGGGAAAAGGTTTCTAGGCAGCAATCAATTCAATCAGTCCAATTTCAGGTACACAATAACACTAAAGGTGTGACTATAGAGACTCTTAGAGAGTACCTGTAATCATGAGCCTGGGTTCTATAGCTAAAAAAGATCTAGAATCTAGGGTGGTTTCTGATCAACAGTATAGAGGTCTGTTTAGCTTTGTGTATATTCTGCATGTACATTATAGGCCCTCAATACCAACCTTGGTGATTGGATGTGCACACGATAGAGGCAACTTCCAAGTGTATGGGCACAGTGGTTAAATCTAGAGGTACTGACAGGGAATTTTCAGATGATAGCAATTGCTGATATCTCTTGATTCACTTGAATGCACCAATTAAAATGTATATTATAAGTAGTTAGATGTGGTGGCACCCAGCTGTAATCTCAGCACTTGGAGGCTGAGGTGGAAGATTATAAATTTTTGATGAATATGGACTAGAATGCAAGAACAGAGTTCTAGGTCAGTTGGAACTACAGAGAGAAAACATGCCTCGATAAAACAAACCGACTGTCTGCTGGTATTTCTTCTTTTGACTGATTAATTTACTGTTAGTGTTTTTGCACTATTGTGTGAGATCAGTAGACAACTTTATGAGGTCACTTGTTTCCTTCTACATTTATGGAGGTTCCAGGGATTGACCTCAGTTAGCCAGACTCGCATAGCAAGCACATTCACCTGCTGGGCTGTCCCTCTGCTTCTACTTTGTCATTTCCGGCTGGGGAAAGACACTTAAGTATATTCAGTTCAATCTTATTATAATTCTGGTTTTCAGAATAAAACCTGTGGCTAAAACATTTTAATCCATTGTAATGATAATATATTTGAGTTTAAAGTGGGTATGGTTGCTGCAGTCATTTTTATATGTCAGTGCTAATGTTTTACCTACATTTTTATAATATTCAAGACTCCTTTCTCTAACAATTGAATATAATCATACCTGATCTTAAAAGGCAGATCACGTAAGCCTTTAAACCCCACATCATTCAAAAAAGGTAAACAGAATTTCAAGTGGAATTAAGCAGTATTTATTTGTCCCTACTTAATATCTGTCCATTATCCCCTATATTTCATGATTTGAATTTCCTTTTCCAAATCCTGCCCTAATACCTATTCACTCACTGTCCAAAGGACAGGGTCCTGATGTCTTCACGAAGCGGTGGGGGGTGGGGAGGGGGAGGAATAACAAAAGCAGAGTGCTTCCTAGTTCTTATCACTAAGGAGATGCATGTATTTGTTTGTTCTCCCATCTTCCCCTCATAATAAGAGAATAAGCTGGAGTGAGAACAAGAACTACTTATTAGTATTCCTTCTTTGAAGATTCAGAGTCATACAGGGCTTAAAAGTACATCATTTTTCTGGAATTTAAACTGAGATCAGAATTTTGGCATATGGGGAGTCACAAGGAAGTGTGTTCTGAAGATTCTGAATGTGCTGAATGATTTCCTGGTCTCTTTGTGCTCAATTCCAGCATTGCCAACATTGTCTAATATTCAAAGTATTCAGCAGGCACTGGTTAACAAGTGTTCTTCTCATGCTGGGCACAGATCTCCCCCTCCCCCAGCCTGCAGCCTCTCCCCGGGCCTCCTGGTGACTTCCTTCTGTGGCTCTGACAGCACACATCCCTGCTGTCTTCCCTGCAGATAATAGATATTTTATAAAATAGGAATCCAGTGGAATTGGAAAATTGGGATTGAACAAAGAGTAGTTCTTTTAGGCTCCTTGCCTAATTTCAATTAAGCTTTCTCTGATTTAGTTTAGACTCTGGGCATGTGGCCCAGCATTTCATCTCATGGTTACAATAAGTCATGTGCATCGTCATCAGAGTCATGTTCAACTGAGCTTTACACACTTGGATAGAGTCTAACAAGTACCACGATGGGAGGAGAAATCCAGAAACTCTGAACTGCAATGAAAGGATGTCTTCACTGAAGAGTGAAAGGCTCATTCAAAGGCTCTTGCATTGCCTTTAACAAGTGGATGCGCACCCTGCAGGAGAGTATTCAGGGACTCCATGGGCTTCTTTCAGCTTTCCAAAGAAAGAAAGCCTATCCTTTGTGATAACATGTATGAAGTTAAGGCTACAGGAAATGTGTGTGTGCGCATATGTGTCTCAAATGCACGCACACAGAGAGTCAAATGCTACATGATTTCACTTAAACTTGGAGTTGAAAAAAGATCAAATTTGGTTAGAGAGAACAATGGAGTTTGCTGGAGGATTGAGAGGAAGCAAACAGAAAGTAGATGTTGGTCAAATGAGTCAGTCTCCCTTAGGAAAGGCAGTCAGTCATCTGGCGCACATGGTGACTGACTACAACATAACAGATGTTGTAAAGTTTCTGAAAAGCTAGAGTATTTTCACCATAAAAAAGTAGATGAGGTATTTCACATATGACTTAGATTTATTAAATTATACCATGATAAGTGCACAAATCAAATTATTATTATAGGTAATAAATGTATATATAATTATTATTTTATTACAAATGGAATAAAGGGGAAAATTTAATAAAGTATGGTAGTATATAACATGCATAAAAATGTCACAAAAATTCCTTATTTACTTACTAAAATTTATTTATTTATTTAAAGATTTATATATTTTTATGTGTATTAGTGTTGTACCTTCATGTATGTCTGTGTGAGGATGTCAGGTTCCCTGGAACTAGAGTTATATTTAGATGTAAACTGGCATGTAGGTGCTGGGAATTGAACCCAGATCCTCTGGAAGAGCAGTCAGTATCCTTAACCATTGAGCCATCTCTCCAGTCCCTCTTACTAAAAATGTAAAAGATGATTAAAATTAATGTAGAAAATAAAAATAAAATTGACAAAAATAATCAGCAGCAGCAACAGCAAGATCACCAAGATGAGATTACTTCATCTGGAACTTCTAGAAGGTTCCTCTTATGCTTCCCCTTCTGCTTTGACATATCGGGAGTCTGAGGGTGGAAGAGGCTAAAGCCAATAGGATCCTGGACCACAGGCCTGGAGCTACTGAATGGTTACACTACTACCTATCAACCTCCAATATGAGCCAACCTTCCTATTAAAACATAAGTTTGCATTGGGTTTTCTTTTATTTCTATTTAAAAAAAAATTCACGCCATTATGGGGCTGTAGAAATGTCTAGCATTTGAGAGCACTAAAGGCCTGGGTTTGGGTTCCCAGCCCCCACATGGTGCCTCACTGCTCTTAAACTCCTGTTCCAGGAAATCTGATGCCCTCTTTTGGCTCTTTGGGCACCAGGCACACATGTGGAGCCTGCACATACATGCAAGCAAAATACAAATACACATGAAATAATAAAAATTATTTTAAAAACACACTTCATTATCACTAGGAATAATGTCCTTACCTCAACATGATAGATAGTGTTTATTTGTGTTATGCAAAATCAAAATCCTTCTGTAAAATAAAAAAAGGACTATCACAGTTTATAACTAATATAGTTCTTAGTTGCAGATTGGTTGTAGCCAGCTTTCTATTAAGCATGGATGCTTTTATGAGGGGATAACTCTTAAAATCGCTTCATTACTAACAGCAGGAATTCAATTGTTGCTAAATATATAGGTGGATTTAAAACCAATTAGAAGATATAGTTTAGAAATCTCTTTTAAAAACTAAAAAATTAATTCAATCTAAATTTTTACTGACCACATTCATTAAAAACTTTACAGGTAACAGAGTTGTTGCTGGTCTTAATGATGTTCTCAATCTTTGAGAATTTATTGTTTATTAGAACAAGTATGAAAGCTGTGAAAATTGTGTGTCAGTCATATTCAGGGGACAAGGAGAGAAGTATAGGGATATATATGGTGGGGTCCAGATGACAGACTAGTTACTTCCATCTGTAATAACAGGACAAAGAAAATCAAGAACAACTTCACAAATGGGGTGACATTTTAGCTGACACAGATGGTACAAAGAAGACCTAGAGACAATGATGCTAAGATAAAGAGTCAGCCTGGAGGAAGAAGAGATGAGAAAGCCAACCCTGTATACAGAAAGAGATGTTGAGCAGACAATCTTGTAAGGAGAGCTAACATGAGATAGTGAATGCTATATCCCAGAGTTTAAAATTCCTTAGGCATAAATTGGAAGATCTGTAGAAAGTCCCAATTGGCCCATATGCATTCTCTAACACATACCACTTCTATTTTCTGCTGATAGAGCTTTTGTTGGATATTTGAGGATGGTTAGCATTCCTAGCCGCTATCTGTGAGCATCAAAACCACTTCTGTCTCCTTCCCGAGTCCTGAAACACAATAATTTCTATAGACACAGCCAAATGTCCTGGAAGGCAAAATTGGAAAGCTTCCTGTGGTGAGATAATGAATGTCAGAACTATATTAGATGCACTTGGAGAGTACAGCTGAACCAAAAATATTAGAGAAAACTGGGAACAACTACAGTAAAGAATGCCAGCGTTTCAGGTGGGTAATAATGAGAGCGATGTTCAACACAATAGAGAAGAAACAAAAAAGGCCACTAAGATCAACAGTGTTTGCTGCATCAATATTTCCCAGAGTATTACAGTTTGGATATAAAATGTTCCCCAGAAGCTTATGTGTTAAACATTTGGATGCCAACTGAGGCAGTATTTTGGGAGACTCGGAAATGTGAGAGGGTGGGATCCAGTTGGAACAAGTAAGTTGTGCCTTTGAAGGTTACACTTAGTCTCTAGCCCTTTCCTTGTTCATTTTGCCTTTAGTCCACCATGAAGGGAATAGCCTTCTCCATATTCTTCCATTGCCATAATCATCTACCCAAGTATGTGGGACCCAGGCACAATGGCTCTCCCATCCTAAGCCTTTAAATTGTTCTAGTATTTGAGTCATAGTAACAGCTGATTTATTTATACTTTATTTTAGGGGTTGAAGAGATGACTCTGTGGTTAAGAGCAAGTACGAGTCTTGCACAGGACCTGCAGCCATCTCCCATCATTCATGTCAGTCAGCCCACAACCACCTGTAACTCCAGTTCCAGGGATCCATCCCCCTCTTGTGGCCATTGTGGGTACCAACACTCATGTGGTACCCATACATACACTCATACGTACACATAAAATAAACAAATCTTTAAAATTATTTGATTAGGGAAATTCTACAATATGCATTTGTATTCCATAGGACATACTGAAGGAAGTGCCCTGATTGAAATTTAAGTTTAAAATGAATCACATCCAATTGTAATACTTTGATAAAATAAGGCAAAGGTAAGTTTTTAATAGTACATATGAAATTCTTTAGTAGTTGGACTCAAGAATGATGTGTTTTCTTGACCTTATTATTCCCAGTTATTTTTTACAAATGACTATGCAAACATCATTCTTTTGGTTCAACATATTTGTGATTGGCATAGTTTCTCATAAGACTTAGACATCACCCCCTGTTGAGCTCATTATTTGCATGAGGCAAAATGTAAGGCTCTATAGAAAAACTTCTAATTCAGCATAAAAAAAGAAAGTTTCTTGACATGGTAGAAAGAGTATTCCCATGTTTACCAGGATAGAGAAGGCATTGAGGGCTGAGGATTCACCCCTGAGTACTTCCTGTTTGCAGGGGCCAATGTTTTTGTGCTGACAGGTAAAATTCTTGGTCTGTGCTAGCATCACAAAACAGTCCGTGATCCCAAGACTGAAACCTGAGCAGCATGCCATCTAGAGAGGAGCCAGGGTATTGACACTGACCTCTGAGTTAAATTTATGAAATGAGACCTGCCATTTCACGTGGTCCACACACAGAAGAACTCTGAATTTGACTCAGGGTTCTGCTCTTTATTGAAAGAATAATTTCGGAGCAAGAGGTCCAAGTTTCACTTCTCACTGGTGTAGAATGTAATGAGCCTCCGGTGGGCTTCTCCTGGCAAGCTCTTCTGGAGGTTATAGACCGTTCTAAGCCAGGCTTTGCTTTCCTTGACATTAGGCTTCGGCTGGCTAGTGTGTTATCTTCTCCTTTGAATGTGCCCTAGATAAGCATTAATTTACCCACCGAATAATAGCACAGGAAGGAGTATTTTACTTATCTGTGGAGAAACAAATTCAGTAAGTTTGTTTCCTAGCAACTGAAGGGTTTACCTTATACCGAGAACGATTATAAATATCCTTTAGGGATTTCTTTTCAGAGGAAAAAAAGTTTAAAGACCATTATGATTAATTTAAATAATATTGGTTATACAAAGAAGGTATCCAGGGTGCTTAATGTGTTAACAATGACTGCACTGTCTAGTGATTATTGCTTCTGCTTATTTTGGTGACTCATCACACGCTCCTTTTGGTCCATACACAATGCAAGTGAATTACTGGTTTCAAAAAAGAAAGTAGTGGCTCCTATTTTCTAGTCTTTTTGTCTGTTCAAAACTGAAGATCTGAATCATGGGGAGGGAGGGTGAAAATACAGTGGCCCAGAGCTCATCAGAACCTTATGTAACAATGTTAATGCTTAGAAAGTGTCTATGTATTTTTCTTTCTGTAGTTCAAGATCTTTTTTGGGGGGTTGGGTGGGGAGTATGAAGGCTAGAAATTAAAGTGACAGGCTTTGCTGTAACCGAATATTAAATGTCACTGAACAAAACTCTATGTGATAACGTTGAGGCCTATCGGAAGTGTGGGGAAAAATATTTACAGAGTAGCTTGACATTTTCAACCCCTCTAGCTCTCGAAGAAAAAGCTAATTAAAGAGAGAAGAAAAGATCTAGTACCACCCCCCCCTTGTTGCTATTCACAGCAATGTTCTGAAGATTAATGAGAAATCTGCGGTAAGGGAAAGGTTAAAATTAATTTATCATTAGTATTATATTAAGTGAAGTATATACTCTTTAGAGGGGTTTTCACTCTTTTGTTATGATTTTCAGTCAATCTAGGAAACATAGAACACAGGACCCAGGACCACAGATTAACTTCAGACTCAATATAATAGTCAATAATATTTAAATAATCCTGTTGCATTAAAAATTTATAATTGCCTTTGAAGTTCACTTGCGGGAGGGGAGGGAGGGGAAGATGAGCACATCTTCTTCCCATTGTCAATGCTGTAAACATTTTAAGTGTTAATTTGTATATGACTCATTTTATAACCCCCTAATGTTCTTAGAATTAAGAGAAGGCAATCAATAAGCATTTATTGAATAATAAATGATAGACATAATAAAGAGATCACATAGTTTTAAGATCCTGGTAGATTTAAAAATATGCTCTGTATGTTATGTAACTAGAAAGTGTGATTTCTTCAAATGTAATAAAAAAAGAGAAAAAATGACTTTTTGTGTATATGTGGTGTGCATATGTGTATACATATGCATTTGTGGACATGCTTGCCCATGTGTGTGTGTGTGTGTGTGTTTGATCAGGAGTTGATATTGAGTCCCTGTTGATTTCTAGCCACTTTGGTTACTGAGACATAGGCTCTAGCTCAACCCAGGGTGCCCCCATTTGGCTGAATCTATTAGATAATTGTACTAGCTAGCTTTCATCTTGGCCTCCCCACTGCTGGGGTTACAGGTAGGTTGCTGTTCTAGCTCTTATGTGGGTGCTGCGGACATGAATGGTCCTCAGGTTTGAACAACACTCATTCTATTCACAGAGCCATTTCTTTTGTCCCACCAAAAATGATTTTTATTCAAGAGAAGGATAATTGTTAGAAAATTGAAAGGTGATTGAAAATAAGCCATGGGGGCCTGGTGAGATGGCTTGGAGGTTAAGCATACTAGTTGCCCTTCCAGAGGTCCTGAGTCCAACTCTCAGCAACCACATGTTGACTCACAACCATCTATAGTGATATCTGGCATGCAGGTGTACATGCACACAGAACACTGTATACTAAATAAATAAATAAATAAATAAATCTTAAAAACAAACAAACAAACTAAAAACCAAGCCATAGACCACAATGCATGTTGTCATGAAATTTGGTGTTACCATTAGAGCAAAAACCTATTATTACCAGGTCATTAGATAAGCCTTTGAGGTGATTTTGTCTTTCGGAATAATAACAATTAAACACCAAGAATGCAGCCAAAATTAAATATTTTTAAACAGATTGAAAATTTTTATTATCAACAGCTCTTCCATTATGAAAAACAAGTGGAACATAAAAAAGATTCTAGGATTACAGTAAATACTTGAGGCTGCTAAGCTTTAGAATTGCACTACAGTGTAAAACTGCCAAGTAATTAGATAGCCATCAAATCTTAATTTTGAGAAGGATTAGTAATCATTAATATCCCTGTTGCTTTTTAAGATAAGTAACCAGAGGCACAATAATGGGTAAAGAGGTAAGCATGTGCATTGAGCCAGCTCCTTACCCGAATGCCCCATCCCCTCTCACATCTCTCCTCTCCCCTGAAGATGCTCAGCTTTCCTCTGTGTCTTCACTCTCTTTGTATTGACTCATCATTAAAGATACAAACTTATTCCAGGATCTCACCCCTCCAACTGTCCTCCCTTGAGCCAGTTCCTTTTTAGCTAATATCTATTCTACTTCAGAGGGAAACCTCCAAGGTTTTCTGCCCAGTTGCCGTCTTCACCGCCTCTGCCCTTCAGTGCCTCACTGTCTCACCTTTCTTACATTGCAGATAGGAGCACATACTCAGTAGGACTATTTTACATATTAAAACCCAACATAGGAGAAGTGTTTAAAAGGTGCCCAATAAAGAGTAAGTGCTTAGTAAATAATAGTGATTACTATTATCAATTCCAGTGTCATTGAATCACTAATTTTTTGCCTCTCAGTACATTGCTGAACTGGGTACACTTATTAACAAAGCCTCTAACTTTCAAGAAATACTATTGAAAGAGTATTAGACCCTAAACATAATACATTGATAATAACATAACTACTTAGTAAACTTTATCTTAAAGCAAAGTATGGTGCACATTTTCCCTTCCCATTCAGTGCCCTGTGGCAACATAATACCACTAACTTCACTTTCCAGGTAGGAAAGGAGGACTCTGTGGATACATTCTGACAAGATAGACTTAGAGATCTATGTAGTGGGATTATGCTGGTAATGTAAATATTTGTCCTGCCTATGGGTTTAATAAAAACTGATTGGCCAAAGGCAAACAGGAAGTGTGGGCAGGGCTACCAGGCTAAGAAATCTGGGGAACATCTCACAGCAGAGACAGACACCAGACACAGATTACACAGAGCCATCAGAGAGGAAACAAGCTGAAATGCTGCTCTGAGAAAAGTGACCAAGCCACATGCTGAATAAGATGGATTACTTCAGATGAAGGAGTTAGCAAATCATAACCTAGGCCCTAGGCCAATCAGCGTAAAAATAATATAAGCCTATGTGTGATTTTGTGAGTCTGAACGGGGCAGAGAGTGGGGCCAAACCTCTGATCCAGGCCCGAAAAGTCTGGGCCAGAACCTTTTACAAATGGCTGCCCAACGTGGGTGATATACATCCACATAAATCTTGAGAAAGATTAAAAAACAGTTCTAGATCACAGAATCAGAGTCAAAAACAGCTTCTGGGAGTTGTGTCTCTCACATGAGCCGTGGTACAGTGATGGCCTGGTGAGGCATGTGGGCTTGTCTCGGCCAGAACCATTCACAACAGATTTATGATAGTATTTGTTCATTAGGTCCAATGTTTCCTCTGTTTCCAGACAGCTCCTCCCAGGAAGCAGTCGGCTATCCCAGAGCTCTCCAATTTCATTTATCATATTAGGATTTACAAGCACAGGTTCCAAAGGATATAAGTGAAACTCAAAATTGGAGATTCATTAAGTCTGGAGGCCTGTATTAACGATGGATTTTCATTATAGTTCATAGGGTGGATACAATGAGACAGTTTTTAGCCACCATAGAAGATGGAGTGATGAACAGAAGAGACATGAATGTCCGTAGCCATGGCATAGAGCATGCTGCTCCTGGACAGATTTACATAGTGTAAAAGTTGCTTAGGAGGCAGGGGCTGGGAAATTAGTTGATACATAAGATGATTCAGTCAATAAAGTGTTTAATGTGCAAACATAAGGACCTGAATTCAGATTCCCAGTACCCAGGTAAAAAGCCAGATGACAAGGCATGTACCTGTAATTTCAGTTGGGAAAGGCAGAGAAAAACTGATCCCCATGGTTTGCTGAGGGGCTATGGGTTCAGTTAGAGACCCTATCTCAAAAGATAAAGTGAAAAACTATTGAGGAAGACACCCAGCGTTGACCTATGACCTCTACATTCATAAGCCCACATACACATGTACACATATAAACATGTATACACACACACACACACACACATACACACATACACAGATGCTTAGAAGCAAGCCACCTAATACCCATTGTGTAGATAATGTGGGGAGAAAACTTCAAATAAACAAGATCAACTGAGTCTTCTAGGAACAGCTGACTTAATACATGAACAAATTCAGCCTCATTTTATCCAAAGAGAGATGGGTGAAATATTGAAATGACAATGGACAGCATGCTCATGTGAGGCAAGTTTGAATACAGATGATAGATAAATGCTTCAGAACCACTTGCCAAAAAATAAACTTGCACTTTTTGATTTACTTTACTCTTAAAATTTTTTCCCTATAAAAGAGGGAAAGTTATTAACATAAAAATGTTTTTTAGGAAGAATTGACTCAGGGATTAAGAATGCTTGGTGCTTTTCCAGAGAACCAACAGTTAGTTTGGTTTCTAGCACCCGAATCAGGCTGCTCACAATCTTTGTAACTCCAACTCCAGGGAATCCTGTGCCCTCTTATGGCCTCTTTGGGCACTGTACACAAATTGCCACACACATTTGTACACATAATTAAAAATAAAATCTTAACAAATTTTAAAAACAGAAATGGCTCTCCTGTGGCAGAATATCATTGAACTATATCACTAATAGAAAAGGTAATTTAGAAAAAATATCATATGTAAATATATCTTTGAATAATTTAATACATTTATCTATTCTGTATGTTTCTTTTCAGTTTTTTTTAATAGTCAAAGCCAGCACAAAGGTAATTCAACTTTATTAATTATTTTTAAATTTGTATATTTTAAAAATTACATAGGTATGAAAATTGAAACCTAAAATGAGAGAAAGTATGATGTATAGGATTCTTTCTTGTCTTACAGTTGCTCCCTCTTTAGGAGAATTGCTCTTGAGAGGTAACCACTTTTCACTTGTGTTAAGGTATTTTTCCATACACTTTCATGGATGCAAATAAGAAAGTTTATGTGTATAAGTGTATCCACAGGTATTTAACATACAAATGGGTCTTGAGTTAAAAATTACCTAAAACTTTATTTGAGGTATGAGAGAGAAGAGGAGGACACCTACTCAATAAATGTTTATAATGAATCAGGTTTATTATAACAAACATCTGAAGTATATGCTAGTATAGTTTATTTTAACTTTTCTCAATATGCTGAATAATTTGTTTTAATGGTTCATCTTTGATACAGATATCGAGCTTCACTTTATGTCCACTCAGACCTGCACTCCTTTGCCATTAGTTATATAAAAGTTAAGATGATAATTGGTAATGTTAGTTGATACTGATGAATCTGAAACATAGCTGCCACATTTTCTCAGGTGCTAATCAAAGTTTGAATGGGGTAATGACTCCTTGCTTTTCTTTTATTTTTATCTTGTCTGTTAGCTGTTTTTTCTTATATTGTAATGCCTATCAAGACAGAGATTGATATGAGCACCATGACACAGCTATATCAGTGAATCAGACTCCAAAAAATTAAGATTTCACACCCTAATTAGAAAAATGGTGACTAATAAGCCAGTGGGTTCTGATTTACTAATGTGTTTTCATCATTATAAAGTTTTTGTGTATTTTCCAGCACAAAGGCGTATTTTCTCAAAATGATCTTCAGAAGAAATTGAACTAAAAATGCCAATTCATATACAATATGTAAAATATTAAACCTATAAAATGCTAGCACAAAATGTTGCAATATGGTTTTCAGTGCTGTCTTTTAGATATAAGGAGTTTTACAGTGCCCATGAATAGCTTGTGAAGTATAAGCTATGTTAAATTGTTCCTGGAGGAAATGAGTTTTAAAAACAAAGTGGTGTACATGTGAACAAAGAGCTAATTTCTGAGATAACAGATAAATAAGAATAGGAAAATATAAACTTAAAAAATTCTCTCTGTGCTAACAGGGCTTAGAGGCTTTGGCCATGTGGGTAGTGGCCACAATCTGGTATTCAGATAGTGAGTCTATGAACATCAGCATTTTCTTAAAAGCTGATGGGAGATTGTCATAAAATCACAATATATTAAAAACAAAGAAGGTTTTTAAATTATATCTATGTCCATATAACTCAAAGTAGAACTGGAGGAGTCTCCCACTGGTCGAATGAAGAAATCTGAGTATTATTAAAAAGAAATACTAAAGTGATTAAAGCATATTAAAATGTATACATTTTGTGGATAGAAATATTGTAGATAATAAAGAATTAGAGCAACTAAACCAACATGGAACAAATAGTTGTAGACAACGGATGTCAAGTGCTGTTAACACAGAAAGAGAATTAGGCATTATATGTTTTTCTTTTACAAGGGGGATAAATACGGTTATGGGATGGTTTCACCATTAAACAATGAACAAAAGTAAATCATCAATAATCTTTATTCAGAATTTAGATGCAGCCAATTGGTGGAGACTACTGAATGTAGCTGTACCACCTTGAATGTATCAAACCATGACTGGTGTGGGAAGCTAAGCAGGGACAGGAGACAACTGGGTCCCTTAGTGGAAGGTTCTGGTTTCTGTCATTTGTTTTTATTAGCAGCACTTAAAAGTGGTGGAGAATTACTCCAACATCAGAATCTTTGGGGGCTCTTAAAATCCGCTGCACTTAAGGACACCAGGGAATTACCTTTACACCTAAGTGCTTGGGTTAATCCAAACACTTAGCAGGCAATCCTTCACATCCAGACCAATTAGTGATCTCTACAGTCAGGTGAAGCCAGCCAGGTCAAGCTTGTCATTTTCCAAATATAAATATTGCTTGCTTTTAAACACCAAGAAAAAAGCCATCAGTAGCTTTATTGAGTATGAATATGAATGATAATTTTCTCCCAACATTTATCAAGTGTCAAACACTTAAAATATCTAATAAAAACTTCTTAGAGATATATCCATGTAATTGATTATCTTGGAGATCTGGAAAGGGAAAAATGAATATGTCTTAAATTACTTAAATTGAGGGGGGCATTAGATTCATTAGAATAAGAACGATTTGTTTGTATTAAGTAAAATAATATTGAGAGAAAACATTTAAAGGAGTAAAACCATACTGTTGGATAAAATCACTGGTTGACTTTGTTCAAATATACTTGTACCAGGAAGGAAGAATATCCCTAAGTTTACCCCCAAAATATTGATTGTTTTTAACATCAGTATGAGCAGTTAGTAATAATAAAAATCGTTTCTGTCTTTGCATCTCAGTAGTTCTGTAAGTCTCCAGCTTTCATGCAAGAATGAATTAGCTGACAACTTAAAAGGGGAAAGACTTGGTGGTATTAGAAGTCAGGGATTTAAGATAAGAACACGGATTACTTGTTTCAGAAAACACACTCTTTCTTGTGATTTTAGAGAGCTCTAAATGTAATTTGGATTGAAGGCAATGAATTCCTTGGAGGTCAGATGGAAATCCAGCACATGCCAGGCAGTTCTTGGTTTGTTCAATAAAAAGTTCTGATTGGTCTTATTGATAAAAACAGGAGGTAGGAACTGGCTAGGCAGTTTAGGGGAAGGAACCCAAAAGTTACAGTTCCAGAAATACCCTTGGTTCTCCAGCCAAGAATTCAAGAAGGGCACTCTGGTTTCTTGTCTCTTCCTAGTTGAGCATCTTTGCTTGGAAGACATCCATGAAACTCAAACCCCAGTCTAGACACCAACCCCTTCTGACAAACAGCTTTGGAATTATATCTCTGAATTTTAAGGGTGGAAAGATTATGCCTATTCCCCAGTTTCAGCCTATGTCCCACATGATGGTACTATTGCCTCCTCAGAGCAGGGGAGTTATAGTAGCTTTGATCAAGGTTCTGTTGAGGCTGGTTAAGTAAGGGAAAGCTTCCTGGTTGAAATTCTGAAATCCACCCCTGGCCTTAGGTGGTGATGGAACATTCTAAATTATCCAAAACAACAGAGTTAATCTAATCCATCTGAGCCCATCAATCACCTGATAGAGACTACCCCTTCCCAAAGCTAATTCACCAGCATCCACACCAAACAGATAGGAAGAATGCCCTTTTCTTCCTTGAAAGCCTGCCATTGGGACATTCACTTAAGGTGCCATGGCCTTGTGGTTCTTTCATGTTCTAGGGCTTTTCTGAAGAAAAATACAACTTTTCTCTCCTCTTCCTTATTGTGGGATAATTTTTTTGTAAAATATAAAGATGTTTCTCTGCCTAAGGCTCCTTCTGATTGGTTTAATAAAGAGCTGAATGGCTTATAGCTAGATGGGAGAGAATGGCAGGATTTCTGAAGAGAGGGGAAGTCTGGAAAGAAGAGACATGGGAGATACTAGCAAGACACTGAAGAAGTTGGACATACAATAAAGAGGAGAGGTAACTGGGGTAACTGAGCCATGTAGCAGATGGTAGATTAATAGAAATAGGTAAGTTTAAGTTATAAGAGCTAGTTGGAAAAAAGCCTAAGATAAGACCAAGCTTTCATCACTTACAATAAATAAGTCTCCATGTCTCATTAGTGAGCTGGTGGCCCAAAGGAAAGTCCTATTACACTTTTTCCTCCTCCTCTTCCCCCTTTTTCTATTTTTCCTTTTTTTGATAATTGCCAAAGCCTTGGTATGCCTTTCTGAAAGCTCTGGGTTTCCTTGCTCTTTCTCTGAGGCTCCCCTCCTTGGCACGTGGCTGCTTATCTATCATGTGGCTGTTTAAAAATGTCATGGTTTTCTTTTTCTTTCTTTTTTTTCCTTTTGAGTCTGGTATTAAATTCTCTTACTAATGAGACTAAGAACCCAAAAAGCAGACCCCAATTTCCCAGTAACATGTGGCTCCAGGATGAAAATTTCTGCTGTCATTGTGTTAGCTATTTAATTTGTTTGGTCCTGCATGACTCTTTATCATAATTTAGTTTATTGTTAGTTATTCTCAGCTGAAGTACAGATCTAGTTCAGTATCTCAATCATGAAGACCTAGAATGCCCCAAATATTACTAAGGTGCCAAGATGAGAACTCTACGGCACATCATTAAGAGTCTCTAATCAAACTCTTGGAGGAAAATTTCCATTTCTGAGGACACTGTTTCTTTATTATCATCTATTATATTACCTTATCAAAGGTCTCACAATGAATTTGATCATTCTTTTTGTGGCTACTTCATACAGACTGTGCACCCTTGTTCTCAACATCCCTGAATATTTGAAAATTTCTGAAAGGAGGAATCAAATGATCAATGTAGGAAGAGGACACGTTCTTCACTTAGAGACCTTTGGGTGGAGCTCTGCCTGCAGGATGTTCGGAGAGGAACCACCAGTTCATGCTTTCATCTCCTCCATTGCTTCTTGAGTACTAAGTCAGAATTAAGTCAATTGGAAACCATAGTTCTTATCCACAACTAGAAAACTAGCTAGAGTAATTAGTGATGGAGAATCCTCGATACTTATTTTCTGATATACTTCCTCACCTTCAACGTATACACCCTAGCTACCTAGCATTATCTTTGCATATTCAAGAATTCAGAAATTCAAACAAGGAAATAAAAATTTTCAAAAAGTTTTAAAGACTCACATTCTTAGAGAGCCATCAACTTTATTCTTTAGTAACTTCATATTCTTGATACCATGTGTTCTAACTATGTCCTCAGGATCTATTGCTGACCTATAAATATAAATCCTACACGTCTCTGAATACAGGAAATGGATTACAGGCGAGTTGGCTGACTCCACTGAAATAAGACTCTAATTTTCAAGTCCTGAGAATCTTTGTAAGTACTGAGAAGAGACGTGGTATAAATGACGCTGAGAACAATGGCAACAATGAGCCGTGTGGCTTAGCTTATTAGGTAATTGCTGTGTTCCAGGGCTCTTGCTTTTGGTACACTGATTTGTAGATCCAGAGACTAAGAGGTCACACAGGTCATACACTCCAGGTCACACAGCCAGAAGAGGACAGAAAAGAGAGGAAATGTATACATTTGAATAGAAAATTGACTAACTTAGTCTTTACCAGACAAATCAAAAGTTTTACTATGGAAGCATCATATCACATGTTTTATTACATAAAATCTTTGTGTTAACTTTTAATTTGGAATTTAATAGCACAATTAAATTCTTTACTTTCTCACAAGTAATTATTATTAGAATTATTATTCTATTAGAAAAATGAAAGGTAAGAACTAATTTACTACATCTAAAAATCTTGACTTCCAGGAAGTTCAGAGTTAATATTAACTTAAAAAATCTTTTTATTTTATTATTTTATGTATATAGGTATTTTCCTGGACATGTCTTTGTAGCACATAAATGGAGTCCCCAAGGAGGACAGAGAAGATATCAGATCCCCTGGAGCTGGAATTACAAAATCAGTTGTGAGCTGCCATGTGGGTGCTAGGATTGAACCCAGGTACCCTGGAAGAGTGCCAGTGCTCTTAAGCACTGAGCCATTTCTCCTACCCCTAATATTAACTTTTAAATAATATTTTCTGGTTTTAGTATAATCTTTCCACCCTCCATCTTAATGTATTTTACATATGACTGGAAATATCTTCAGCCTTTGCCTTTTGTTCTAAAATAAGTGAAAATTATCTTACAGGTACAACTGCTGACAGAAACCTTAAAGATCACAGTGCTTAGGTCAACCCATCTCTGGATGGGTTGTATACTTGTGGTCTCTGTCCTGATGAGAAGCCAGCACTTTCTTTTGAACAGACATGTCCTTGTCTATCACTCTGAAACACTGAGAGTTTTTTCATTCATGAAGAGGGGCACATCTCTTTTATTTTTAACCTTAGTTAGTTGACTCCTTTTCATTCTTTCTTAATTGGAAAAAGGTGTTGTCAATATATCTATTTCAAATTAACTTAAAAACATGTTTGTTTTCTGCTGTATGGGTGGTGGAGTGGTGACCAGTGATGGGCTCTTCTCTATACATCATTCCCATGTGTAAGTTTTGATTATTTGTTTACTTTCTAAAGATGGCAGGAAATAAAATGCATAAAATGTCACAGATAGGTTGAGACAGAAAGAGTCAATGTCTTATTTTCTGTTTAGACTTTTATTCTGGAACTTTTTTCAAAGTGATGACAAGAGCGCATGGTTAATAGTAAGATTCAATTACATATGAAATATTGAAATACTAAGTATTAATCTTCCTGTGACTGCTTATTGCAGGTAAGACAGCTTTTTTTCCCATCTGCTTACCTCCAAGCTCTCAATCACACCTTTCCTCAGTTTATTAGCACTGAATGATTGTTCAGACTGGATATTGAGAGTTAAAAAATTTTCCATTATTATTCTAAAAAAAGAAGAAAATATAAACAACATATCCAAACTAAGAACATGCTGCTCTTTATGTTTACAATACTGCCACACACAAAAACTTCTAGCAAGGCTATATTATTTCTACTATGAAATTTCAAAGATTATTAAGTATAGAAGTGTTAGACAATGGAATCGTCAATCATAACTCTAACTGTTAAGTCACTGAGTTGATGAAAGCACTTGCCTTCCCCTGCTCCTTCTTAGTTTCCTGGAGTAGTCCTCATTTGGTAGGGATGCAGAACTTTTGAGTTTTGAAGCTTTACAAGGGAATCTGAAATACTGATCATCACATGGAGTCCAGTTGCTAACTATGACACTATATATGGATAAGCCAATTTATTCCTAGTTCAATGTTTAGCAATGTGCACCATATTCTGCACACTCAAGGCTTTCCTCAGAACAAAACTTTGGCCAAGGAAAAATTAACCAAATTAGGCATTCCTGTTTGCCACCAATCCCATCAGAGGTTTTGATACAGGTGGAATTCAAAGAAGGTGGGCAATGTACACATAGGAAGTAAAACAAGAAACAGCACAAGCAGATAAGCTAAATACACCTTTAGATTTTGTCTGACCCAAAGGTCAGGGGCAAATCTCATCTTATTACTTGGCTACAGCCTTCCTAAATTTTTCTCTCTTGACCAAACCTTACCCTCTCATGTGAAATATCCATGACTAGCCCATGATTTGAGATGGCCTGAAACCACTGAACACCACTTCAAGTGCTAGGCACACAAATCAAGCATTCTCAGAAACTTGGCTATGCTTTGTGGTAAATGTTTGACATCAATCAATTTATTCCTGCATTTTTAATGCTGACTGTCAAGTATGGCCAATAAACAAAACATAAATTAAACCACAGGTGGATAACAAATAGAACCCAGATATCTTCTCATCTAACCATATTAATTTTTAGAATGAATTGCAGAAAGTCAGTGCTTTTGAATGTAATTTACTGCTAGAGAGACCAAGGTGTTCAAGGTCTCAGTAAACCACTGATTTCTGTCTTCTAAAACCAGCTAATAGAGCCATAAACTAAGAGAAAGAATGTAATCGCAAAAACAAATATATGGGCTGATGTAATTGAACTTTATTTTCCTTTCAAGGCCTTAAAGCATGTTATGATGTTAAACAAAGGTTTCTCATTCATTCAAAATTTAATGTATCTGTCCAAGAATGCTACATGATTTGACTTACTGACGTTAACCAGCGTGAGTGATTAATTAGTTTCAATGGCCTGTGAAAATTTGTCATTTTCTTTTGTTTTAAGACAAGCTTTCCATGTGTAGCCTAACTGGCCCAGAACCTATTACAGAGAAGAGGCTGGTTCCTGACTTCTGACCCTCCCTTCTCTGCATGAGTGAGTATTCTGTGATTATAAGTGTATGCGTGTATGCCACAAAACAGGGCAGGGATTTTTTTTTTTTTTTTAACATAGCTGTATTAACTATTTGGAAGTTTCAAAACGGAGATTTATCACTCAATTTCTTTTATTGTGTACTTGGGATTTTTATTTAATATTGTTTAGCAAAATTGTCTCCTTGTTCACGTATCTGGAGGGGCCAGCTTGAGTAATTAGCCAGCAGTAAACCAAGTGACTAATTTAGATCTATAATTACTGATGATAAACAGGAGTCACATGGGGTCCACAATAAGTTTTTTGGAAGAGAGAAATAATGTGTTAAAGCAATTCACATCAATTCATACATTGTCTACGCCAATTGTGCCAAAATGGCCATCTGTCTAGGACTTTTTTTTAGCTAATTACAGTTTGGCCTGTGGCTTGGTTTTTCCTGACCAACACTCAAATGTTGGTCAACACTTGCCTTTCATGGCAAACTAACTACAAATGAGATTGGATCATTGGCATTATGGGTGTGTAGGGTTGTCTTTCCTTAAATCCCAACTTAATCTTGTATTTTTTATTTTAATCTGCAATAATTTTATAACAATTGTGAAATATTTTTTACTCCTTCTTTCCTTCTCCTCCCTTCTCTTATTTTGAATAACCTTGTTATAATAAAAACTAGTGATTTACTGACCTACATTCATATGTTACATTTTTAATTACTTTCTTATGCAGCAGCTTCATACTTCCTTTTTTAATTGCTGTTGTTAAAATAATTAAGATAATTTCATTTCTTTTCTAGATTATTTCAACCTAATTCTATCTAATTCATCAATGCTCCCATCCACATTGCCGATACAGAGGAACCAGAGTGAACACAATCCACAGAAGCTCTCCAGCACAGGGTCCACTCTCCAGTGAACTTAGGATTTCAATACTTCCAATGCCACATATGTTCTCTTGTTTTGTCTTCTCTTACTTTCTTCTTTTTCCCCATTTCCCCTTCCTTCCTTAGTTACTTTTTTCTCCCTCCCACCCTTTTCCTTCCTTCCTTCCTGTCTTTCTTTGTTGGCTTGTTTTGCTTTGAGACAGGGTCTCTCAATGTTGCCTTGGCTATTCTAGAACTCTCTATAAAGGTCAGACTGGCCTTAAACTCACAAAGATCCCCTGCTTCTGCCTTCCAAGGGGTATTAAAGGTATGTGCCACTATGCACAGTTTCAATATATTCTTTAGTACATCTACAGCTTTATCCAGATTTTCCTTTTGCTGGCCAAATCTTTTATCCCTTCCCCAATTAGATTATTTTGTCAAGGTTTAGTTGGAAGAACACATGGGAAATCTTCATGACTCTTTTTTTTTTCAACCTGTTACACATCTTCATTGCTTTTTTCCCATTAGACAATGTTCATTGCCAATTGGTGAAATTATTGAGGCACAGATGGTTTTCATATTTATTTTTCTGCTACATAGCACTATGGTAGATTTTTTTTTTTACTAAATTCCTAGCTCAATCAATCAGTAAATACCAGAAAAAAATTCTTGAAAATCAAAATCCTACAGAGTGAACACAGATTGATGTAATAATCCATTTTCCCTTACGGTTATGACAAAAAGAGAACAATAGTGAAGCTTCAATCTAATATAATTATCCAGAGTTATCCTAAGGCTGACTAGTTAATTCCCAAGATGATTGCAATTCAAGAACTTCAGTTAGTGCTTAAAAGTCCTGAGAAGCCCATATGTAAGTCTTGTTCTTAAAGTGGTGCCATTGGAAGATTGTGAATCTTTAAACTTCTAAAATAATTTAATACTCATGTACAAGGTACACATTTGTGTTCACCATCTCATTACTCTGTCATCCCCCTTCCATTCCCAATGAACCCATTTTTCCTCCCACTAGTTCCCCAGCAGCTATGCCACTGAAGAAAATGGTACCTCTCCCATACGGCAACCATTAAGAACCAATAGTACTTCAGAAGAAATGAAGCCTTATGGGCACCTTCTCTATCCATGATGGAATGTTGAAGGTAGCCAACCATATGCTGTTATCTGTTGCTGTGTGTTCATAATTGCAGTGTTTATCATGAAGCATAATTGCAGTGATCCTGCCTTATCTGGGTGGCAGTGTTTCTCCACTCTCCTCTTCATGCCCCATAATTAAGCATTGGGGTCTATTGGGAGGTCTCATGTATCACATGGCTTCAAACAGACTAATGGATACCTGGTCTATTACTCTTTCTTTTTCTCTTGTTTCTGGTCATGAAAGGCACACCTTTACTTGGTCTTATGCTTCTGACATAATGAGTCAAAATAGGCTCAAAGCAGCAGTACCCACAGCCATGGCCTGCAACCTGAAAACTGTAAGACAAAGTAAATCTTTTCTCTCTATAAGTTTATTTATTTTAGGTATTTGCTACAATAACAGGGAACTGTTTCTTTTTAAAATATTTATTTATTATATATACAGTTCTGCCTGGATGTATAAACATCCTGTAGGCTAGAAGATCTCATTACAGATGGTTGTGAGCCATCATGTGGGTGCTGGTAATTGAACCCTGGTCCTCTGGAAGAGCAGCCAGTGCTCTTAACTGCTAAGCCATCTCTCCAGCCTGCAAAGAACTGTCTTGACACATCAGTTTTAGCTGAGCTGGTAGTAAATAATACAGATAAAAAGGATTGACAAACCATAAAAGAGTGCTAAAACTGGCCCCCAAAGAGGGATGGATTGATGCTGTGTAAAAGTTACAAACTAGAAGAAATATGAGCTTGTCAATCGATGCTGAACATTGTTATTTGTAAGTTTCTTTGTGTGGCTCAGATCAAAGTGAAAACATAAAATGAAATGGAATTTTAAGGGAAAAATTTCCACTTAGAAATCATATAGCAAATCTTTTAGTCATCAAATTTTTTGGTCAATAGAAATGTGTTTACCTAGATATATGTATGCAGGAGTTTCAAATCAATATATATGTGTGTATACATATATATATATTATTGATATGATTCTATCATAAGTGTTCCTAATCACAGGAATGGCAAATGTTTTCTAAAACAGAATTATATATTTTATGCTTTGTGCTCAAGGTTGAGTTATTCTTTTAATTATAAAAATCTTAGAGAAGAATGAGTAACAGTCATCAGTCATCCAGATGTCTTGATGCTCTGTGACACCCAAAATGAGTGGTGACCAAAACATCTCATTGGGGTGAACGTTTCTCTTATATACACCAATAAAATGGTCCATTTCTTTCCCTTGGTCCCACAAGAAGCATGTAGATACAAAACCAGGAGGTAGTAGTTGACTTCTGCAATACTGTCCTTGCTACAGTTAAAATAAACTGATTACATGTTCAGCATTAGTGTCAAGTAAGTTTTCAAACAGTTTCCAAAAAAAAAACTCCTCAAGAACAAAAACAAAACAGGAATATAGAGTAAGTGACAGACAGCTTCTCATCAGGCTAAGTCTCCTAGAAAATATTATTTTCAAATTTTTGACAGCTTTATTAATAGGTAATTTACATACTATAAATTTCCCCATTTAAAATGCACAGATGAGTGGTGGATTTTAGTGAATTTAGTGACATGCAATTATCACAAATTTAGTTTTAGAATATTTCTTTCAGTTTAGAGGTCTCTTCTGACTATTTGCAGTTCCAAACTGCTAGAAATTTAAGCCCCCTTTGTCCCTCAGATTTGCCGCTCTTGACATACAGTGAATATAGAAGTTACAGTCTTTCTTATCTGACACTTGTCCTTAGTGTTCTGAAGTTCATCTCTATTGTTGTAAGAATCTCGGAATCATTACTTTCGCTTATCCACAAATACTCAACTGAATGAATACACCAAAATTTAAATTTATCTATCACTTGATAATTACTGATTTCCACATTTTGGCTAATATGAATAATGCTGCTGGATATTTCTTGCTCGCTCTAGACATGATAAACTTATATTCAAACCTTAAAGGAACACCACATTTCCCTCCTTTTAAAATATCGTCTCCAACACTTGTGATTGTTTTGTCTTTTCATTAGCTTGAATCTCACATACTATTTTTTAAATTATACTTATTCATTTGTGTATGAGTGTAGGTTCTTGTGGATGGGGAGCTGTGTGCCATGGTACATATGCGAAGGTCAGAGGACAGCTTTGGGGAGTTGGTCCTCTCCTGCCATGTGGGTCTGTGGGTCCTGGGGAATAAGGTCAGAATATCAGACTTCAGTAACACCTACTGAATCATATCACCAACTCTCAAATGACACATTGTTAAGTGACTTCTTTCTTTTTTCCCATAATGTAATTTACCTAGCACATATTTTAATTTTTCTAGGAGACAATCAATCATTCCCCACTCAATTAAGCTAATGCAGAAGACAAATATAATAAAAAAGAGTTAAAAATATGAAATATAAAGAGTGACCTTAGTCTAAATGCATCCTCTATGGGTAATTCAAAATATGAAATATTTTATTCACATTCTGATTTTTTTTTGAGATAGGGTTTCTTTGTGTAGCCCTGGCTGTACTAGATCTCTCTCTCCTCTTTCTCTCTCTCCTCTCTCTCCCTCTTTTTCTCTCTCCCCCCCTCTTCTCTCTCTCTTTTTCGAGCTGGCCTTTAAAAATTCTTGGCCTTTTAAAATTCATTCTTTAAAACAAAACAAAACAAAACAAAACAAAACAAAAAACAGTTTTGGCCATGGCGGGGCAATGGAGAAGAAGCTGGAGGGGAAATTGAGGTTCAGGTAGGAGCTCGGAGTTAGTCTCTATCCAGCTGCCAAATTGGAAGAAACATGTAAGGCACCTAGGTAAGCCACGGGCATGGCCATGTGGACAGATAGATTAATGGAGATGGGTTGAATTAAGATGAAAGATCAAGATAGTAATGTGCCTGAGACATGGGCCAAACAGGATGAAATTAATAAGCATCAGAGTCATTTTTTGGGGGAAAAGTGGCCGTGGGCAGATTGGCCACTTTTCCCCCAGTAATCTGTAAAACTGGGCCAGTAATCTCTTGTGGTACCCAAGTGCTGGGATTAAAGGTGTGTGCCACCACCATTCAGATCAAATTATGATTTTTAGATGAGGTGATATACAAATAAAATAGTGATTTGACCCTATCCATGTGGGTCATATGTCATATCTCATCTGGAATGCCATGTGCAGAACATGCATGAGAAAAGGAACATTTGCTTAGAAAAATTAGGAATAATGAAGAAAATGTAAGCCCACCATGACATTATTATTTATTCAGTCATTCTTTATTTTAAATGTATATGGGTATATATGTTAGTTAATGTGTGTAGATACACATACATGTAAATCTGTGAGTGCAGACAGGTCTGAAGACAACCTTGGGTCTTGTTTCTTCATAGCCTTCCACTTTGCTTTTTGAGACAGGGTCTCTCATTAGATTGGTGATCTTGGATTTTGCTAGGCTGGTTGGTCAGCACACACCAGGGACCTGCCTGACTCTACTTCTTCAGAGAAGGAATATAAGTGAATCACTGTATTCAGTTTTATATAGGTTCTGGGAATCAAACAGGTCCTGGATGTTTGGGTAGCAAGCACTTGACTGACAGCTCTGTCTTGCCGTTACTACTTATTGTTATTTGGGAGACATGCACTCTATAGGCCAGGCTGCCTGGGATACACTAAGTAACTGAAACAGGACTTGAATTTACAGAACTTTTTTCACTTCTGCCTCTTGAATTCTGGAATTACAAGTATGAGTTGGCATACCTTGCTTCATGTATTTTATTCTTGTAAAATTAATTCTTTTGTTATACATATAAGTATATATTATAATTTTAAAATTTTATTTATTTATTTGTGTGTGTGCCCCTTTTCTGTATGTGCACTAAATGTGTGCTGGTACCTGTGGAGGCCAGAAGAGGACATTGGATCCCCTAGAACTAGAGTCAGATGATTTTTGAGTGACCCAACATTATTTTGGAGAACCAAAATCCAGGTCATCTGCAAAAGCAACAAGTGTTTTTAACCACCCAGTCATCTCTTCAACCTTATAATGCATATATTTTATTTTTATTCACACATTTTCAAAGCATTTGATCACAACTAAATTACACTTTGTATGCTATAGAAATTCTAATTTTAATTTAATTTTCAGTGTTTTTTAAAGACATATATTAAAAGGCTTCATAATTGTCTATAATAAAGCAGTATCATAATACAACCTTTCCATTTATTCAGTTTTATTCTATTTCTACATATGTAAATGAGGCCATGAAGACCATCTTTATGCTCACAAGTGAGCCTCAAATCAAATTTAAAGAGAAACATAATTATTGTATATTCTTTCAGGAAAAAAAGTGATTTCTGGAGACCTTGAGAACATTCTTCTGGGAAATAAAAGATGAGAAGAATTAGTCCAGATACAAAGATTTGAATTTGTACTGGAAAGAACTTGATTCTAAGAGGATTCACACAGAGACAAAAAAAGCAATGGTATTTAATGTACGGGGGCTGAATTCTGTTTATTAGAACCACAAATACATCAATAAAATCAACAGAAGACTACAGAACAGGAAACAATTGGTCAGCTTCCTTCCACCTTGGCTTTAGCAGAAGCTGAAGGCTCTATCTTCACATCACAGATTTATATTAACACATTTGAGTCAATTCATATGAAGCATGGACATATCAGGCTGATTTGCACTGGTCAGCACACTCTTCTCCAATTTCATGGTTGAGATTCTCTAATGACAGAACAAAACCCCAAATGCCTAACAAATTTACAAAGCTGAATGGTATGCCTTAATGATAAAGGTGTCACTGAGGACACTCAGGCAGCTCCTTACCTATCTCTTCATGCTGAATTAGGGAAAGTTATGATTATGTGGTTTCTTATGCCACTTAAGTAAATCTCTGAATCACCAGTTTGGATCAGAGTTTGTGGAATGATGTCTATTGTGTATTTGGGAAACAGAAAGAAGCCACAGGAACAACAGAAAATAGCTAGGTATGATGGCACACACCTTTAATCCTAGTGCTTGAGAGGCAGAGGCAGGCAAGGAAGCAAAACAAAGCAAATCGCTAAAAGCAACTCTGAATGATCACCAGTTTTGAAGATGTAAAGATAAGAGTTCATTCCACAGAGGGAAACATCTGTGTGAGTAGATGTGGCATAGCTGTGTCTTCCTGAGAGTGAACATAAATATAACACTTCTTGATAGGTTCATCCCTACCTGCTTCCTCCGCATTCCTTAAAATGCCATATATGTCCATGCTCCATGAGCAATTTCACAGTCACCACCATCCTAAAAGCTAGACCTGTCATATAAATGGAAATGGCTGGGGGCCATTTAAGCCACCATAGTAGTCATCACTTAATATAAGCTTGCTTGTTAGTATGGACTTGCTTCAGTATGGTATGCTTAGTAGAATATATTTTTATAAAGACCATTTTTCTCTGTCTTCACATTGCTTTAAGATGAACCTATAATATACAAATGCCCACATGATCTGTTTCACCTCATCAGTGTGGAGATACTTGCAAATATTCATACAAAAGTATCAGTAAAGATATCTTTATTGATATGAGGTGTTGTTTTGGCATTTTTAACTGAAAGACATTGGGTAATCGTCCTTGTCACTTACAAAGCTAACACAATACAAAGCTCAACCTCTATTACACAGCAGTTTTAGCTTGAAGGGTACATTTTCTAGCAATGGGCAAACAGAATTTTAGTCATATTAATAAGATTTAAATTATATTTATATTCTTCAGCTTTAGGATGTAAAATTCAACTAACTATATCACCCAAACATCTGATTGGCTTTGTGATGTAAATTATCTGTTATTATTAGATTCTCTATTTACAAGTCTCCATGAAGGAAAGCACTTTTACTGTTAATACAAAGTATAAGTCAAATGCAAGCATCTTATCTATAACCTGGAGTTTGCAGATTAAGCTCAGATATGGACAAACTATTCCCCTTCCATGATCATTTTTCTTCTTTCCTTTTTTTTTTTTTTTAAATCAAAGTAGCTCAGGCTGACTTGGAACTCTATATGTAGACTGGGGTG
>PVIH01001383.1:174418-212868 GCA_004025045.1 Sigmodon hispidus
TATAAAGATGCATTTCACCTCAAAGTACTGATTTATACGATTGGTAGGACATTGGGCTTTCCTTCAATAGTAGAAACAACAAAGGAAGCCCACAAAAAGGAGGAGGAGGAGGAGGAGGAGGAGGAGGAGGAGGAGGAGGAGGAGGAGGAGACATGTCTAGCTAAGTCAAGTCATATTCTAAACATTCTGATTAACCTTATGTAAGGAAGTAAATCAAAAGTCCAAATTGAAGTTAGCAATCCATGGCTAATATTGAGTTTCATTTATATTTCAAAGAAACATTTACCAAATTTTAAGAAATATAAAAACACCAAAGTATGTTCTACCTACTTATGTGACAATATTATAAGGAATAACAAAGGGTTAAATGAGGTTATGAGTGAGTGCTAATCTGTAGGACTCACTTCTTTGAAAAGGGTGAGTCAGTGAGTTTGGTACACTGACTATAGAGCCTGTATCCCCAGCAACTTGGTAGGTTGAGGCAGGAGGATCACAAGTTCAAGGTTGGGATGCTGAATGAGTTTAAGGGCAGTTTTGGCAAGTAAAATTATTTCTCAAACTACAGAAGTAAAAGGAAGTTTGGGCATTTAGCTCAGTAGTGTAGTTCTTGCTCAAAAATAGATGTAGTCCTAGACCCAGCTCCCCACACTGAAAAGAAAAAGAAAAAGGAAGAGCATTTACATAGTTTTCTGTGTGTGAGAGACAGGCAGGCCATGAGAAGCACAGAGTAAAGAAGGCCATCTGCCAGCCAGGGAAAGAAGAGTTCCATCTGTCTACACCTTGATCTTAGATTCTTGGCTTCCAGAACTATGAGGCAACAATTTTCTGTTGTTTTAAACACCCACTGATCCTAGGGCAGCCTGAGTGACCAACACAATCAAATTGCCCTTTGTCAGTTTGATGAAAGTTTTGCTGTTTTTGAACATAGTTAGATGTTAGATTTTTAAAAAAATCCAGTGAGGTCTTGATGCTTTTTATATCTTTAGAGATTATACTGAGGTTTTCTTTCTCAGTCTATTATTATGTTGAATTACAATGATTGCTTTTCAAATGTCAAAACACCTTTCTATTCCTGGGATAAGTCCACCTGGTCAGGAATGAGAGTCCATTTTCTCTGTTGGATTTGATTTGCTAAAATATTCAAACAAAATAAAACTCAAGACAAAAAAAAAAATCCCAAAGGTGAGAATTATTCATTGACTTATCTTCAGAGCCAAATCAAATTCAACAGGCACAGAAAATTCTCGAAGCAGCAGATAAAATTAATAATATTCGAGAGCAGGCATAAAATCTTCAGACTTACAGATCAGAATGACAGCAACAATATGCTGAGACAGTTGATTAAAAAACAAAAAAGGGTGGCTTGAAGTTTTCTTTGTCTCAAAGATGGGCTTAGATTTTACAAGGAAGGAAACACTTGACAAAATACTTGCATGGACACTCACTAACAAAACAATATAGCTGTGGAGACCAAAGTGTCTAGTCCTATATTCTGCTGCTCTGGCTACTTTGGTGTCCCTCTAACTCTAGATTGCCATCACCAAACAATGCATGTAATTACATGAAGAAAAGACAGAGGCCTGGACATTAATGGAAATGTTGTACAAAAAGATAGCCACAAAACTTAAAAGATTTTAAATCTTTCAAATCTTTCTGAAGTGTAATGGGGCGGGGGAGGTCTTGAGATTAAGATTGAGAATCTCTAACCTATAAAAATTAGCCTCTGGGCATCTTTGGTTTTACCCAGCACAACAAATGCAGTCATTTCCCCAAAGGCTGTGATCACCTTTTCAGGAACAACAAATGAAGCTTATTCCAGTGGACGTTCACAGTAGAATTTTAACCCCACTGAAGAAAAGTTGGAAACCGTTAGCATAGTGAGTAAGGGGAGAAGCGCCGTAACTGGACGCAATTCTAATCTCTGATCCATAAGATCTCACTCTGAGGATACCTAGGTTCATTTTTGTACTTCATAACTGACACTGAGAGGAGACAGGATCCAGAATCTCTTATGCATTGCTTGCAATGCAGCCTTGAGTAATGCGGGAGACTTCTCTTTGCTTCCTCATGGGTCATCTCAGGGAAATACTTCAGTGATAATTTCCATTGTCTTGACAGTACCTAGAATCACCTTGAAAAGTCACCTTTGAGCATGCCTGCAAGGAGGGAGGAGCCTTAAATGTAGGGAGCACTGTTCCCTGGCCGGTGTCCAATACCAAATAAAAACAAGAGAGGCAGTGAATAGCAGCTCCTATCTCCTGCTCCCTGACTGCAGGTGTATACTGGTTGACTAACACTCTTGCTGCCATGGCTTCTCCCACAGCATTCACTGCATTCTGCGACTGTGAGCTGAAAGATGCCCCTCCTCTTTAAGTTGCTTTTGCCTGAGTTATTTTACCATCGCAGAAGAAAAATAACTTATGCAACTATAGCTTGGCTCATGGAGTCAGGCAAAGGGTTAGCTGAGACAAACGTAAGCTAGGCCTTGGCACTAAGATGCCTAAACTGTACAGAACAGGTAAAATTAAAGTCACAGATAATTTGTGCAACCCTGACCTAAGAAATGAGGGCCTGAGAAGAGAAACACAGGTCTTAAAACCCAAGATGGTTTAAAGCAAAGAAGATGAGGGCTGCGTCATCATTATTCTTTTTATTTTCTAATGCTATGATAAAATCGGGGCAGGGTGAGAATGAGAATTCTTGCTCATGCTTCTGAGCAAGGCAGAAAGAGGTGTATCACTGTGCCTTTAAGTTCTAGGGTAAAGTCGGGGCTTAATGGGTATAGATGATCTAAAAATGTTTATTTCTACCTTTAAAGCCAGATTGGGTGTTAATGTTTGAAACTCCCCCTCCCCATAAGATTATTTGCATTATTATTATTATTTTTTACTTTCTATAACCTTTATAGAAATGGTAAGGGTGCTATGCAAACATTTTGTTTAAATTTACAAGTCAAATTTCTCCAGTAGTTCAAGTTAGCCTCAACAATACAATCTATATGAATCAAATTAAAAGTGTTTTATGTTGAAGCTAGAGGGGAAAAGAGCTTTTAATAAGCATAACTCACAGAAATATTCTGCTGCTTTGGTAATTTCCAGTAACTATGACAAAATTTCAACATAGCAAGCTTGCATTGAGAACCCTCCCCCAAAGACAAAACACACGAGCAGGATGCCAGAGGACACTGACTTCCCTTGTAATATCTTTGTAGGTACCAAAGTACCATTATCCTCTCCTTGGCGATCTTAAAGAAGAAACTAGAAGTGAGCCACTTGAGCTTGTCCTTCAGCAAGCTTTAGGAGCTCCAGGGCAGACCACACAGCCAATGGCAAAGGACCTCTTATCTCTGAAATCATTTGAAGCTTGATTGGGAAGACTATGTAAATGGCTTTCTTTCCCCAAGCTCTGAGGGTTTTAGCTGTCCTGTCTGAGATGATAATGCAATCATCAGTAGAAAACACAAATTCCTTTATTAACACTAGAGCCCTACCTAGGAACCCTCCTGTGTGAAAGGCAAACCAGCAACCCCCCCAACCCCGATCCCTACATAACCAAGGGTCTTTGGTTTGATTGATTTGATTGGGTCTTAGTTAAGTGCCTTACTTTTTCCTCCTTGTGATTGGGCAAGGACTCTTATAGGCCCTGTCTCTCTATTGTCAGAGAATCTTTCATCAGATAGAATGTGGAGAGTCCCCATTAAGTTCAAATGCTTTCAGACTGTAATTTGGACATTTGTCAGGGATTTATAAGACTCTGCATGTTCATGGGCTCACTTACTAGGCCTTGAAAGGCACTCAAGCCTCAGAGAGTTATGGAGGTTTCTCTCCCTTCCTCAAATCCAAGTAAGCAAGTCTATTAATCATGTATCTAATCAATTTTCAATGGCCTCATTTCTTCTGTGATTCTTATCATCTCTACCACCCTCCCCCATTTCCAATGTTTTCCACATAATTTAAAATGGCCAAATACCAGGTAAGGGTTTAGGATTTAAAAAATTTAAGTTTACCACTGGGCTGTGATGAGGAACATGATATATGGGAACAAAGGGTACCATGAAGCCGCTTTGTAAGTCCAACTGAGAAGTGATGCTTTAGACCAGGGTGAGATGGTCAGTCAAAAAATGCTGATGGAGGCCTGGCATAGTGGCCCACAGCTTTAACCCCAGCACCTTAGAGGCAGAGGCAGGCAGTTAGTTATCTGTGAGTTTGAGACCAGGCTGGTCCATGTAGCAAGTTTCAGGACAGCCCTCTGTCTACACAAAAGACTCTGTCTCAAAACAAAACAAAGAAAATGGCCAAATAATGCCAGGCAGACAATGTCACACTTTTTCTTGGCATGTTCAGTGATGATAACTCTAGAGCTCTACACATAGGGAGGTCGGAACTCTCTTATGCTTCAGTTCCTTTGCCTGAGAGATAGGGCCTAGCTACTTATAGTTCAAACATGAAGTATTCCTGCCCAAAAAGATAATTTGTCAAAAGCTAGGTGAGACTGGATTATGAGGGCTTGGACCTAACCTACATATTAATCTACTCATGAATTAATAATTTAATGACATTATGAGAAGTGATGGAATCTCAAATACGGGGCTCATTTGCAGGAAAGAGGTCACTGTGTGCATGTATGTATGTGTTGTATTTCTTTTTTTTTTTTTCTTCTTTATTTTGTATTTAACAAAAAAAAGTAACATGAATTTAAAATGAGGAAAAGTTAACAATAACTATGAACAGGATAAGAATCATAAGCACGGCATATCAAGGGTGGTAATGCAAATAAGATTGCTACACATATATTTACTATGTGTTCAGCTTTCCCTCTGAAATTTTTTTTCCCATCCCTGTATATCCTCATTCAAGGTCCCTTCCCCCTCCCAACACATCTTGACATTTCTCTTCTCTGCAATTCCCCATCCCTTCGCTAGGCAGGGAGCAGACAGTCCTATGGTCCCACTGATCCAATAATGTTTGGGAGATCAGTATTTCTTTGGCAGCTATAACTTGCTCCACATCCTTCCCAGTTTTCTTGTCTGCCTTTGTTCTCCATGAAGTACTATGTTGTTCCATAGACTGCTCCACCATATTTGGCACCACCCCACAGAGATCCAGCAGCAATAGAGCTCGTGACGAAACCATAGTGAGAATAGAACTCTTTCCCATTTTAGTCACTTTTCCCCATTTTAGTCACCTTCTCTGGTGTCTTTTCATAGTTGTTAGTACTAAACTGAGTCAATAAATGTAAAATGCTTATAATAAATACCAGTAGATCTTGTGCAAACCTGCTGTGATGGCAATGATGGCCATAGTGATCATTTTTCTTTGATGCGCAGCTATGGGCACTAGAGATGGCTCCCCTTTCTATATTCCATGTTTTTCTTTCTTTAAGCTACTTTTTTTCTAAAGCACTTGAATAGGGGAGGATTAGTTTATGTCTTACAAATACCCAGTTGCTGACCTGTGGGTATTCCCAGGGTTATTGTAGGGTTCTAAAACAATGATGTTAAAATCAGAGTACTCTTCTCTGATAGTTTGTGAAATATTCTGCCTATTCTCTGTAACTGAAGTTTAACCTCTTATGCTTTTAGCTGGATATCCATATGCCAACATATGAATAGAACTACTACTTTAAGAAAAAGACAGGATGCGAAGAGATGAGAATTTTCAATGTTTTATAGGTGTCAAAATATTTTACTCAAGCTACCCTAAGCCTGGCATTAAAATGTAATCAGAACTGATATTTAATGGATCACAAGTAGGGCACAAAGGTAAATTCTGCATAGCTCAAAATGAAAATATGTTCTTAGCAAAATATTTTAAAATGTTTAAATTTATTTGTCTTTTTCTGGAAAAAAAAAACCAAAACAAAACCAGTACTTAGAAAAAGAAATAAGACCAACCATTCTTCAAACACCAAACACCCTCAATAAAAAGAAACAACAGAGACATTTATTGAATAAATTGATACCTAAGTTTTTTTCTCCTATATAAATTATTTGTATTAAAAAATACCATCTCCTGTCTCCCCAGCAAAAATACCACAACCTGCATGTGCTGCAAATATTTATACCATAGTGAAAAATTCAGTTCCCATTTCAACATTAGATCTTAGAAATTTATGTCTCTTCCATTTACTTCATGGGCAGGAGCAGGAATCCAGTTGGCTCAGGACTGGACCATTGGGCAACATCCGCTGACTGGGAGTGTTATTTACCTCATAGGAGATGTGGAGGGGAACCAGTGGGATGGGACTTGGGAATGAGTCTAGGGAGATGACCTGGGGGTTGGGCAGACTCAGGCACAGGTAGCTAATTAAGCAGGTCGTTAACTTTCCCTTTCTCCCATCTCCAGTGACCGCCCATTGCCTCCAGGTAAACAGGTCAATGATGGTTTTCCCTAGTTGCTTCTTAAGTACCTTTAAATATTTGCCACTTAGCCCATTAGCCCATCAAGCCTGAAATATTTACTATCTGGTTTTGCAGGAGCCTTTTGCAGAGCTCTGTTGTAGATCAAACTTCCTAAAGGACAATTATAAAAGTTAAGTGTTTTCTTATGCTTTACTTCAACTAAGCAACAGCACGAAGTTAATGAAGCAGAAACTCCTACCACCAAGTAGTTCATTGAGAGTGTACCACTGGGGCATGCCTATTTAAAGGCCATGTTTATCCTATAGGATAACTACTGTAAATGTGGTTTCCAGTCACTTTTAGGATTGTTGGATTTAAAAAAAAATTTATTTAGTTAGTTTTATTTATGTGCATTGGTATGAAGTTGTCAGATCTCCTGGAACCTGAAACTGGAGTTACAGACAGTTGTGAGTAGCCGTGTAGGTGCTGGGAATTGAACCCAGGTCCTCTGAAGAGCAGCCAATGCTCCTAAACCCTGGGCTATCTCTCTAGCACCCAGATTGTTGGATTTTTTAAAACATGAAAATACATAGAAGAACCATCATATTGCATATATGCAATGTGGTAGTTTCTCAGAAAACTGGGATCAATCTCCCCAAGGATCCAGTAATACCACTACTGGGTATATACCCTAAAGATGCACATTCCTACCCCAAAAGCATTATTAGCTCAACTATGTTCATAGCAGCACTATTCATAATAGCAAGAACCTGAAAACAACATAGATGCCCCTCAACTGAAGAATGGATTAACAAACTGTGGTACTTCTACACAATGGAGTACTACTCGGCATTAAAAAAAAAAAAAAAAAAAAAAAAAAAAAAAAAAAAAAAAAAAAAAAAAAAAAAAAAAAAAAAAAAAAAAAAAAGATGTACTAAAATTCGCAGGCAAATGAATGGATTTGGAGAATATCCTCCTGAGAAAGGTATCACAAACTCAGAAAGAGAAGCAGGGGATGTACTCACTCATTAGTGGACTCTAAACAAAAAGCAAAGTACACCCAAGCTGCAAACCACAACCACTGAACAGCTTGGGATCTGAAGCACCTTGGAGCAGCACCTTTGAGCCCAGTCTCTTCAGAGGAACACCTGACCCAGTGTTGATCTTAGGGTGAGGAAAGCAGATCTGCCTGGAGTGGATGCTGAACTAAGCCACCTTGGGAACTCCTGCCCTTCTGGGGAGAAGATGAGGAGATGAGAAGAAGAAAGAGTGATCAGGAGGGGTCGGGAGGGGGAAGGGAGTTTGAACAAGGGGATACATGGATTAAAAAATGAGACTTCACCCTTCAAAACTTAAAAGGAATAAAAAAATAAAGATTTTGCTTCACATGAAAAAAAATATATAGAAGATTATGACGCCTACAGTGGTTCTCAGAGGGCTGAAAACTGCACCTTTCAGATTCATCTGGACCCATCCAGTTATAACAGGGCAAAAATGATTCTAACTGAAATAAATTAGTTAGCGTACCACAGCCTGTCCTCCCAAATTATAGTTAAGCTCCAGTGTTCTAGTCTCAGCCACACTCTTTAGATCACTGTCTTCCTGGAATAATCACTCCCTATGAGCTGAAGCCAAGTCAAAACCAAAACAAAACAACTCCCCTCCCCCACTCCACTTAAAATTACTCACTGAAAGATGGCAAAACACACTTACCTGCTTACCTGGGTTGTTCAAAGAGTATTTAGGTGTTTGTTTATTGTTATTTTGTTTTGTTTTTTCAAATAAAATACCAAACACACGTTTTTAGTCTTCGTTTTTAAGCCTTAGATGGATATTTAATATTTCTTTCATCCAGACACATCCTCTGCCTTTGATTTGCCCTTTACTAGCAAGGCTAATGTGCAGCCAACTAACTTTGTGACTTTATACTAAAACACAAAAGCAAACATATCATTAGTCCCTTACAACGCATGGCTTGAATAACTCCTTTATGTTTATTTGAGCATTCACCACCATGGTAGCCAGAATAAAGTAGAATAGATTATTCACATACTTCCTGTGTATTTATACAACAATAGGCAACTCACACAAGAAGACAAACAGCTGAAAAACAAATGTCTTGGAATAACAATTTATACAGGCCTTAGAGTTATCACTTATACTACTCCATTTACATTTTTTAAATCCTTGAGGTTCACAGCCCATCTCTGTGTTAGTTATTCATGTGGTTGGGGGTGTGTGCGCGAGGATTTCTTTTCATTGTTAATTTGATATAGTCTGGAATAATCTGGAAAGGAAATCTCCAAAAGGGATTGTCCAAATTAGGTTAGCCTGAGGCTATGTCTGTGGAGGGTTTTCTTGACTATGTAATTGAGGAGGGAAGATCTGCACACAGTCAAGGGATTGATTCTGTAAGAGAAACGGAACTGAGAGCACCAGAATACAGGGGTTATTTTATTGTTTTCTTATCTTGGTTGTAGATATCATGCAACTGGCTACTACATTGACCTTCCAGCACCGGTGGCACTACAACCTGGAAATGTGAGCCAGACAAACTGCTTGTGCCTTCAATTTCTTTTGAAAGGGAAATTTTTGTCAAATCAATAAGAAAACAAATTAAAATAGAAGAGGCTGTTAAAGTATTTTTAAGGAAAAAACAAAACAAAAACAACACAGATATGAGAAATGCTTTCTCCATGGGAGGTAAACCTAGGCAGGGCTCACATCTCTGTTACCTCTGAGCAAGAAGTATGTTTTGGTTGTGATGCAGACATAGTTTGGCCTGTAAGAGTTCATGGTCAAATGGAGGAAGCAAAACATATCTACAATTATTAGTGATACACTAATGATATGAAACAATACTTTAAACAGTTAATAAGTAACCAACTTTATGGGTGGTAGTAGGTATCTGTAATCATAGCCTAAGGAGGGTGAGAGAGGAGGATCTTCAGTTTAAAGTCACCCTGACCTACACAGAGAGCCGTTGTCTGAAAAAGAACAAGAAACTTTCAAAATAAACAAAACTCCCCACAAAATTTTCAACTGACATCTGAAATAGTTTAAACATGAAACAAACAAAACAAAAATAATTTTCCCTTTGTGTGAAAGAGAGTCATCGCTAATGGGAAATAGTGACTTGAGATGTAATTCTAAAGGGGAATCCTTCCAGGTTTGGGAAGTCTTGAGAAATCAAGCCAATCTGACGGTAGTGAGAATAGTGTATAGGAGAACAATGTGGAAGGTAGAAAGCAGAAACCAGACTTAATCTTGTGCAGGCGCAGTGACTGTCATCTCATAGATATGCCACATCTTAGAAGGGAAATGGAATTAGGGTTTACACATGAATAAATACTTAAATTCCTAATTAGTATTCTTTCTACTGTGCCATCCCATATGGACTTGTTGGTAAGTGAGGATGGTTAAATTACGAAAACAAGTGATGGGAAGGGGCACAAGTATAAGCAAACTCATATCACTTCTTTCAAAAAGCATTCTCTGACCTCCATCCTTCATTTTCAATTTATTCTGTGGTACCATGTTACTAAAACACATTGTGAAATTATCTCTCAAATGTACTTCCGGATCCTCCTAGCCTAGAAGGAGCTGCCTTTTCTGTGGGGGCCCCCAGTTGGATCTGAGTCCGCCAATGTTCTAGGAACTATTAAGGGACATGAGGGATGCCCACACATTCCTTAAATGAATAGATGGAAGACTATCCAAGCTTTTAGTAGAGCTGCCTGCCTTGAACAAATCACTCGGCTTCTTAGTATCTAATTAGCAAAGGGATATGGGTAATGATCTGTGACTTTGGTACTAAACTCTGGGCATTCTGAGGAAATGATGTACATCTTCATCCTCTCCACTTTCCTCCCTTGGTGTGTCAGTCTGCACTTTATACTTTGAGCTCCGTGGTATGCCTGATGTAAAGAGCTTGGCAGACAAAGGTTTGAAAACAATTGAATTAGTCCATTTCCAAATACTTCTCCAACTCTAAAATTTCATGTTTCTAGAGCTTTATACTCTTAACAGTTACACAACTCAGTTCATTCAGACCTAGTGTTAAAGGCAGTCTGTAAGGTAGTGTTTGCCTTTAGAAGGATCAAAGATGTGTGTGTGTGTAGAGGTGTTACAAAGGTGTAAACCAAAGTCTGCACTCTACCATTTTACCCCTGGGAACAATATTGTAAAAGCTATAGCTCAGAAAAAAGGATGACCATAAATAAAATATACTTTGTAAAACATTTTTTTGAGAGAGTTTTTTTTTTTTTTTTTTTTTTTTTTTTTTTTTTTTTTTTTTTTTTTTTTTTTTTTTTTTTTTTTTTTGTAGCCCAAGATAGCATTAAACTCTGTGTATAGTCAAGGGTAACCTTGAACTTCTGATTCTCCTGCTGATACTAGTCAAGTGCTAGGATTACAGACGTTGGCTGCAATATGTGACTCAAACTTAATCATACATTTAGTATCTACTAATGGGTTAGCAGCAACTGACAGGGTTTTTTTTTTTTAACTTTTCTAAATAATGTAAAATAAAAAAATGTAAAAAATATATCAAGAGTGACATTGATTTTTGGAAGGGTGGAGCATGAATACTTCACACACTCTAACAGCAAAATCAAGGTTATAATGAGTAACTTTAAATTCTTCCCATTTACCTATTTGTTTCAAACAACAGTCTAGCCTTTGCTGTAAACAAATCTCCTTGAGGGCTATCTCAATGGTTCTATTTACCAGTGTAGACAGAAATGATATGGCCATAGGAACATGAAATTGTTATCTGTGTTCTACTTTCATATCTGAGATAAACAAACCCTTCAGCTACAAGAACGATCATTCACCCACTGTGGAACTCTAACTATAATGATCCAAACATCACCTCCTATTTCAAATACTGATAGTGGAATGAATTGAACACAATTCCAATTGACATGGGCCAAAGAGGCATAAGATGCCAGGCGTTTGTATTACTGAAGAGTTGTTTTAAAGAAAACCTGTGACAAATGATGGTAGCAAGGAGGGATTTCCTGTGATGGGAAAAGCCATCACTGTCAAACACTTCAATTCACAACTTACATTGCCACCTGAAACTTGATTTAGGAGTCCACTCAAATTATAACACTGTTCTCTTCTTTCCAAATCAGATGAGATCATTAAAACCTCTACATTCCAGGCAAAATGACTCAGCTTTAAAAATTACCCAATAAGCTGCTCTTTCTAAAATAACAGTGATAAAAAATGACACACGGTTAGAAAGAAAACAGAAGCATTCTTTGCCAAGCAGGCTGAAGAGGCATGAGGGCCACTTTGATTTTGTTTCTTCCAAATGAGAAGAGGCAGGAAAGAGATGAGGAAACAACAATGAAATAAAGGTCTGGACACCTCAATGATATTTTGGCTTTGTCACCTGCAGTGTGTGACCAAAACAATTTCAGTCACTCATATGCTTCTGTTTGCCTACTTATAGACAAGGATCTTCAATCAGTAAGAAAAACAACATCTAGGGAGAAGGGAAAAAATCACCTTCTATACAAAATCTCTTCATTTTAAATCGTTAGCCATTTTTTCCTTCGCGTTCCTAGAAATTTGTATACACTTGGATACTTTACTTTTCCAAGGCAATTTTATTTAGTTTAGGCTTGGATTCAATCACACACTTTAGCAGGAAAGGAGTTTCACTTATTCATGCAATAAATATATGTGGGTGTTTTGGTCTGCCTCATGCATTTCCCAAGAATGTGGGAAGACGGCAGCGGACTAGCCACACAAACAGGACACGGTCTCTAATATTCTAGTTTTAATCCTGATATAACAGGACTGGCTGACAGCACACGACAGCAGAAAAAGACTCACTCAAAAGAGAATCCCTGTGTTTTCTTCCCATCTCTCCTCTTCTTCTTTCCTTTTTGCTACCTCCCTCTCGCTCCCTTGCCCCCAGCTCTTACTTTCTCCTTTCTCTGTCTCTATTAAAGACTTTCCATAATGTGTTAAATTTACATTATTGTGATAAAACACTGACCCAAAGTAACTTGGGGAGGAAAGTGTTTGCTTCACCTTGCAGCTTACAGTTTGCTCTGAAGGGAAGGAAGTAGGAGCAAGAGTTCAAGACAGAAACGTGGAGGCAGGAACTGAAGCAGAGGTCATGGAGAGACATTGCTTCCTGGGTTGCTTGCCCTGGCTTGCCCACTTTCCTTTCTTAGACTATCCAGGACCATCTGCCTGGGGTGGCAGTGCTTCTGTCCCAGCTGGGCTGACCCTTCCAGATCAACAGTAATCAAGAGAATGCTTACAGGCAAGCTGATGGAGGCATTTTCCCAAAGGAATTTCCTCTTCCTAGACGACTGACTATCTTGTGTCAAGATGACAAAATACTTACCAGCATACCTAACCTCTATGTATTTCTAGAATTTCATAAAGCCCTATAACCTAGTAAATGAGGAATAAATAGGAGATGTTGCTGAATGATTCATTTTGATTGAGATCTAAAGTTTGGTATGTTTCATACAGCAGAAATAATGTGTCTGCTGAGCATTTGAAATATGCTTTAAAGTGTGATATGAGAGAAAAAAAGCCACAGAATTTCCTAGATGAAAGAAAATGGCGATGATAATCTAACAATTTAAAAATATCTATTGTTGAAATAATAAAATTTTAAAGTTATTGAGCTGGTATGTGTAATTATATAACTTTTTAATTTTTATAAACTTTGTTATTAAAGTATTTTATATTTTCTATTCCTGGCATTTTAGTGTTTGTTTGGTTTGAATTTTTGGTGCTGGGACTGGAACCCAGAACTTAGACTCCACCCCTGAGTTATATACTCAGCCCTCAGTTTCTACATGGTTGACTGTTTCCTCTACTGAACAGTGTTTCTCCAGATAGACCAGTAATTAGCAGATGTTTAGACAATTAACTATGACAGAGTTCATAACAGAGCAAAAAGTTCTTAATTTCTAGCCTTAAAAAAATTGAATGAAAGAAAACCTTAGTAAATATTCTTATTATCAATAATATAAAAATATGTAAACAACAATGTATAGAATATAATCATGAGCATGTCAATGCAAAACATGATCATGTCAAAGACACAAATGCTCTCACAGTTCAAATGATTCATCCAGGGCAGAGGAAGAAATCCTCTGAAAACAAGAACAGGTGATAACATAGAGAACATAATAAATCATGAAAGAGAGACAGAAACTCTCTCATCAAACAATTATATAATTGGGAGAAGGAAAAAATTGTATCTAATCTGTGTTTTCCCAACAGTATAGAAATAAATTTAAGGATGATACTATGCACCTAAAACAATCAAGTGTCCTTCCCTTGGGGTGTTTTAGATTTTGGATTGACTGCACCATACACTTCGCAAGGCATGCAAACTCAAGTTACATAGATCCCTGTGTATACACATACAAATTTTGAAATAAAATGTGCAAAGAGAAAAAAGCTTGCTGAAAATAAAATAGCATTTTGTAGTCATAGCAACCCTAACTTTTAAAAAAAGCAACATTAAGCAAGAAGAGCTCATCAAGAGCTACATCAAGTTGTTATAGCAACCAAAATATGGCTTTACAGAAACAGATTTGCATGAAAGTAGCCAGAAGGTTATAGTGGTAAAAGACTATTACAAAAATATACCTTTGGGGCCCAAAGGTTTATTTTTCTTGCTTTAATCAGAACTCCTCTGATTTGCTTTAACAAGATCCTGCCCTGCCCCTAGGTGATCTTAATGATACACAGCTGCTATGGTGACAAGGAACAACAGGTTTTGTAATATCTGCTAATAACTAGGAAAATCATAATTAGTTTGTAAATATTAATTTTTGATCTGTATAAGTTAACAAACCATATTAAACCAGAAACAGAGTAAAGGGCAGTCAAGGAAGGGCCAGAAAGTTCTGGAAGAATGGGTCTGAAATGGACTCTTTTTTTTTTTTTTTTTTTTTTTAAAACTTTATTATTTATTTATTTGCCTTGGTGTTTGCCTGGAACTGGAACTACAGACAGTTGTTAGCTGCCATGTGGGTGCTGGGAATCGAACCCGGGTCCTCTGGAAGAGCAGACGGTGCTCTTAACCGCTGAGCCATCTCTCCAGCCCCTGAAATGGACTCTTAAATGAGGTAGGGCTGACATTGCGAAAGCTTGTGGTGTATTTAAAAGCACTTCTAGCCCCACTGCTAATACCAGACTTCCCAGGAGTAACTACCAAAACAAAGACAAACAGACAAAAACCCATAGCTTTGCTTCCACACAATGACAAATCTTCCTTAGGGAAGAAGATAGCTTGTTTACCTTCTGCTGGCAACCTTTAATATAGAAATATTTCATCTGAGCTACTATTGCTTTTTTCAAGGACAAATGCTTCATCCAGGTTGTTGAAAACCCATTTCCCCCCTTCACACACACACATACACACACACACACACACACACACACACACACACACATGCACACAATCTCAGCTCATCGCTCTGTCATATGATGCTCCCTATAACATAGATTGTCTTGTCCTTCTAACCCAGGGCCAATGCAAACCGATCCCTGTGTTCCTTGTAAAGTTGACCTGAGCCTTGAATTCTCCTTGAGTTTTTTTCTTTTTTTAATTTTTCACAGTTGTTCCTACTTTATCATAAGATTTCATTTGCAAGAAACAATTATATTACAGAAAAATGTCCACTTCTCTGTTAGTCAACTACCCAAAGTATCCTCAACTCTTATTTACTTATTTGACTACTTCAGACCGATTGGAGATGTCATGCTCCACTTATATTAAATGTGATCACTTCATATTTTACTGAAGATCAATCTGTTAAAATAAAATGAAAACACAATTGGTCAGCTTTTATTGAGTGACTAATGGAATGAAAGTCTTTAATAGGTTATTAGAAGGCTAAAAAATCAAAGGTGCTGTGTGCTGAACCTGAAAGACTTACTCTAGCCTAGTTTCAAATGATGATGGGTGGGAACTCCAAATGTTCTTTAAGAACAAGGATTGTTTGTTTATCTTTATTGGTTACCATGGTAACTATAGCAGGCTACACATGACCAATGGCAGACTCTCTGATTTAAGGCCAACTTAGGAAAAAATAAAGATATATTTTTTCACAGTTATTTCATAGTTATTGTTAGCTGATATTACATGTGATTATTAACACTTAGGTATATAGTTTCTTCTAGCTTTTTAAAATCAAACATATTTTAATATTTCTTCCTCATGTATCTAAATAATTTAACCAAGCAATTTTGAGCATATACATTCCTATTATGTTTCTTACTGATTTTCTATAAAAATTATTCTTTTGAGGAATATCAGAGTATTTTTTAAAATTTCTTATGGCACACACACATGCTTCTCCCCATTGTGCTTTCTAAAACAATCCTCACAACTCTATTACTTTTCAGAAGATCACACATACTCTTCTAAGCAAGACTCTGACACAATTTACTATAATCAGAATAGAAAACTTAAGAAAATATAAAAGTTAAAAGTTAAAAAAGTGATTTTCTGTTAATTTTTTTCTTCCCATAAGGGAAAAAAATAATGGATAATGAAATATGAACAACCCAGCAACTATAAGTTTTATTCAATACGATTTTAAAACTGAGTTATAAAGAAAGATAAAATATGCCAAAGAATACATTACTCCTAAATATCCCATTTGTTATTCAAAATAGATGGCTTCCTTACAATGCAACTGCTCAATGACACTCAAATAAAGGTTTCTTGAGAGCAGGGGTAGCCACAAAGAGTTATCAAGGGTTATTTTAGAACTTCCTGTGATTGCCAAGTGATCTGGACTGGAAGGAGGCTCTAGCAACACCATCTAACTTTCAGATATAGGGTCTGTGTGCTCCTAACAGGGAATTAAAGAGCACTTCTAGAGCACAGTAGAAAGTTTAAACAATCTGCATTTGTCCTTACAAATAAGGCCACTTGTTAAAACTTTTGAATGTCAGCTTAGCTTCCTTACTAAGAAGAAAACACACTTGCTAGGATAAAAGTGAAAGGAAATTGAAAAACCATACTTTTTCTAAGCTAAGACCCATTGAAGAAGGTTGATTCACCTGAGGCTTTGTCCATTGACAACAAACATACCTTCTGCCATGAGACAAAGTAAGACATGAGTCCTGCTACACCAGCAGCCTTTTCTCTCTCTGTACTGTGCACATCAAATAGAGGCTGTTGGAAGAGCACCGCCTATCGCTACCCATTATTTCAGCATGAATAGGACTTTACTGTTTCCCCTAGAAAAGGGCATTTCAGAAGCAATTTTTGAAAGGAGGTGCTGGTTTTTACTTTTATCATTTCTATAGCTTTCAAGTTATCACATTGATTCTCACTTATATGGCATTTTCTCCAGCTTAGAAAATGGAAAGATGGTGTTGTTCAGATTAGCCAAGTGAGGGGGGGAAATGCTACATTATAGAGTATTTGAAGTGTTTAAGAACACCCCACAGAATATACTGAAATATCAAGACTAGAATAATTACAGATGAAGGCAGAACGTAACTGCTTGAGAAAGAAGGAGAACATGAGACAGTTGTGCAGATTCTTCATCCCTCTACCCTCAAATGGAAGATCGTGGCACAAACAGAATTCTAAATTGTACTCCTGGTTTTCTCTCCCATATTAGAATACTTTCTGGGAAAAAATGATTTTTTAGAACCTTTAATCACTACTGTAGCGTCTCAGCAGAGGAACATGTCCAAATGTTTTGGGTTCAATAGCTCCTTAGTGATAAAACTACCTTGTTGATGTTGTATTTTCTGGAAAAGATGTGATGTCACTCTAACTTACCTTGTCTAATTCAAATCTCAGGACACTGGTAGGCTTCAGTGCCTTTACCACACTGAGCCATAGTTTTCAAACTTGACCTCTAATTATCTGCACCTGGACCAAGATGTTTATTAAAAGATACTCAGAGCCCTAATCCAAGACTACCCCACCAGTAGTTCACAGTTTTTATACCATTAATTTCATAATCAATCCTGACTCTGGTTGGTTAAATCTGGCATTGGACTCTTTGTCATCAACTTGCAGCTCATCCCCCACCCCCACCTCCAGTTCTCTGTTCAGTTTAATAGTAAAGAATGGCTTGAGTTCCTGACTCACACTGTTGTCCTGGCCCTAGAAGCAAAGATCCATCCTGATACTCCAAAGAGATGCTTGCCTCCTAAGTAATAAGTCTAACTCTTGGAGATTCCATATGAACTAGGCACTGAATGCTGTTGACTATGCCCCCTTGCTCTGATGTGATTCAGTATGGAAATGAGAGTACAAATCAGCTCTGATTGAGGTGATTCAGGAAGAACATTACAGAGTTATAATCTGGCTACTTGCTGACCAAAATGATGAGGTCAGCAGCCTTATCCTGACAATTGCTAGAATTTTGGACTATTATAGTCCACCTGAGATCCATAGTGGTAGGTTGATAATGGCACCCAAGAGTGTATCTCTGTCATAATCTCCACACAGTTTGAGTGTTACCTTATGAGGTACAGTTTTGAAGATTTGAAAAATGATGATACAGCAAGACCCAAATGAGCTTTTAATTAAGTCACACATGTCTTTAAGAGAGGCAGAGAGAAATTACACCAAGGGAAGAAAAGGCAAGGTCAAGACAAGCAGAGAGCGGTGCTGTAGTCCTGAGCAAAGAAAGTCTGGCAGTCGGAGAGGTCAAAGAATGGATCCTTTAGACACATACAGCACAGCCTCTATGATCTGTGTGTGTGTGTGTGTGTGTGTGTGTGTGTGTGTGTGTGTGTGTGTGGTGTGTGTGTGAGTGTGTGTATGTGTGTGTGTGAGTGTGTGTGTGGTGTGTGTGTGAGTGTGTGTATGTGTGTGTGTGTGTGTGTGTGTGTGTGTGTGTGTGTGTGTGTGTATCTTCTTTGTAAGCCTGAGAATTTAACCTTGGAGCCCCTTCTTATACTGGTCTCTGATCTTATCTCCTATAGGTCTCAACTCTAAACACTAGATCACATTTTTATCTCAACACCTCCTTTTTCCTATTTTACTTTTACTGATTGTTTGTGGATTTCACATCATGCATCCAGATTCCATTCATCTCCCCATCTTCCACAGCTGCCCTTCACCCATATGACTTTCAACCCCCAAAATTAAAAAAAAAAAAAAACAAAAAAACGAATATAACAAAGCAAAACAATCAAAAGCCAAATTTCTAAAAAGGAGAATGAAAGCTGTGTTGTGTCCCATTGAATTTCACCATTGAGCCTTGTTCTTTCATCCTCACTTCCAAGTGTTCCTTGCCATGAGTCACTGGTCTGGTTCAGAGCCTCCAGTGTCTGCTACACAATTGATAATGGACTCTCAGTGGGGTTCCTCTTGGATATCTTGTCATTGTCCTGTGTCGTGGGGATCCTGCAGTTTTGGATCTACAGGTTTAATCTCCTTTACATGTTCCAGAAGTTTATAGATGAGGTGGATGTTGGGATGGGACAACTCATAGCCCTGGCCTGGGCTTGGGTGGGACTGTTCAGCCCACCAGCTTTTCTCTATTTTCACTAATAGGTTAGCTCTGCAGCATTGCCTCAGCCAGCCTACCTAGAAAAGCCTGCATCAAGTCTTCAAAACCTCTTATTGGGTATTACATTTCTAAACATGAGTCTTTAGGACACATTCAAACCATCTCCAGATTACAACATTACTTAATATTTGTCAGGATAATTGAAGATTTCTCTTTTTGTTACTGGAGATTGAACCTACAGCCTCATGCATACTAGGCATGTTGCTGAGCTGTTTCATGCTTCCTTTGTAAATCAGAGCACAAACTAGTCCAAATAATTTAATTGAACACTAAGGCTTAAAAATATCATATATATATTTTGCCTTTTGCAATAGATAATGGCCATGGGAGCTTCTAATAATACCGAGAACAGTGATCATGCCAGATAGAAAGAAGATGAGCTTTTTGTGTTAGTCATTAGGCAACCATTCATTGTGAGATTTTGACATAACTAACATAACTGAGCTACAGAAGTTGTCACAGACAATCCTGAAGCACACCTAAACCAGGCATAGTAGTACATTACAGTGCTCAGGATGAGGCAGGGAGATTGAAATTTCAAGGCAGGCCTGGATGATGGACCAAGGTCCACACCACTCTAGGATACCCAGTAATACCTGTCTCAAGTGAAGAAGGTTCTCCTTTTTAGTATACAAGCTGAAATGAAAATCCAGTGACAAGGACACTGCCAGTACATCCATTTGTGTACCATGGTAAGTGCAAATGTGAGTTTCTTTAATTGCATCGACTCATCACACCTTTCAGAGACAATGGTCTATAGATCTCGAGGCTTTGTCTCAGTCCCACCTTATTCAGCTTTGTCAATGGTTCCCAAAAGAATTTCTTAATATTTTAAGACACAATTTACTTCATTTCTAACCTTCTATAACATGGACAAGAAAACTCTCTATTCAATTTTTCCCAGTTAATGTCCTGTCCCAAGATCCCAGGGCTACAGAGACACATTTCCTTGCAGATGAGGCTGCTGGTGAACTGTCCAATAGCTTACCTACAATAATTAAAATTATCTAGGCAAATTAGGTTCTGTATTACAAAGTGCTATTTTTTCTTCCTAATAGGGGGACTAGAGCTTGTTGGCTCATTGTTTCTTAATTTGCTATGATCTTTTAAAAGACCATAAGGTGTGAAATGAAAGCAAATACCTGACCCAATGCAATCTAATCTAATATAATTTCCTTGGCATATTTAATTAGTAGTCTTTTTGGTTATGAAATCAGATATGTTTATCATGAGCAAAAAATTTCAAGGCCTCTTTCTTTTTTTCCCTCTAATTGAAAGTCAGCCTGTTGGTACAGCTGTTCATCTAAATAATACTCAAATATGAATAAAAGATTTCTCACATGACTTTTTTGCTGTTCTATAACTATGTTTGATGACCTTCACAAGTCATATATTGAGCCATATCCCTATGTACATGGCAGCAATCTCAGCTCTCTAATTAGATTGGAGTTTCTGTGGAGTAATACAACTTTTTCTTTCCTAGATCCTCCGTTTCTAACAGCATTCAACCAGTCACTGTGTAGTGTAGGAATGTAGAAAGAATTCATAATCAAAGATTTAACCTTTCTATTATTCTGTTGTGGTAGTTCAAGTCTGTTGCTGTGATTAAACACCATGACCAGAAACAATTTGGGAAGGAAAGGGTTTATTTGACTCATGGGTTACACGGCTTCAACAAGGGAAGGCAGACAGGCACTCAAGGCAGGAACCTGTAGACAGGAACTGAAGCAGAGACCTGGAAGAACACTGCTTATTGGATTGATCTTCATGGCTTGGCCATTCTACTGCTTTTTAATGTTGTTTGTTTGATTTTTGTTGCTTGTTTAGAGACAGGGCTTCCCTATCTAATTCTGGCTACTCTGGAACTCATTATGCAGACCTGGCTGGCTTTAAACTCATAGAGAATTAAGTACTCTGCTTCCTCAAAATGCTAGGATTAAAGGTAGACACCACCATGTCTAGCATAGGCTTCTTTTTAACACAATGCCAGGGGTGGCACTACCCATGGTAGATTGGCTGGGCCTCTCCATATCAATCCAAAAAATATCCCTCAGATATGCTGACAGGTCAAACTGGTGGATGCAATTCCTCAATCAAGATCTCCTCTTTCCAGAGAATTCTAGTTGTATCAAACTGATAAAAACTAGCCAGCATAGCTACTTACTTTAAAATATTTCATTTTATCAACTGAAAAAAACTGATCTTGAATTTCACTATCACATTCATAAGGTAAACATTAGTAAAAGCAGAGCAGTTCCATGCATAGGGACAAATTTGTAACTCACAATTTTTACAGTGGACATGACTGTGTAAATTTTCCCTGTGAGGATCTTTTCTTAAACTTTAAATATGATGAAAAATTTCCACACGTAGTACTTTTTCTTATATCTCTTTTTATTTTTTTAAAAGGCAGTTATTGTGGGCTTTTTTCCTTTTCTACTCTCCCTTCTGTGTGCTTTGACAACATCCCATCTGTGTTTACCTCTGCTCAACCATTTACCATTTTGAATTTTAAAGTCATTATCCAGTACACAGATTAACTTACTGTCATTAAAAAATAGCTGAATTCCTCCATACTCCTGATCTCCACTAATATTTGGCACGAGGGAAGTGTTTAATATTTTGATTGCATGAATACTGGCACCTCATTTTCCATCCCCTTCTCTGTCTCTTGTCTATTGAGTGATAAGACCACACCACCTGCCTAGATTCAAATATTGAATTACAGATGGAGAACAGAAAGCAGCACAATTCCCAGAGAGCCCACAAAGTGCAAAATCAACCTTAAAATTAATACATGAGGCCAAGCTTTACAGACTTTTGTGTTGGTGACACAGCTTTAGATTTTAGCTTTGTGCCCAAAGTACCGACAGCCACAATGGCTGAGCAGTATAGTGAAGAGAATTGATTTTACTAATGCATGAAACAAGTGCAGCATTTTTATGCTAAGCAATTAGTTTTTGGCAAGGAAATCTCTGCAGAAAAAGGAACTGCTTTTCTGGGTGACAGAACAATTTTCTTCATTGGAGTAAAATAGTCTTTTCAAACTCTAAATGTTTAGAGAATATATGAAAGTCAAAAGAACACTCATGTCTTCTTATTATGACTGTGACACCATGGTAGATGGTACACAAAGAGATCACAGGCTTTGATTTTTAGTTCTACACATACTACCTGTTTTCCAAGTGAAAAATGGTGGAGGTGCAAGGTACTGTCCCTAAGTCTCAGTTCTGTTGTTTAAAAAATAAAAATGATGAGGGAATGTTAATTCGTGTTTATCTGCATTCTGACTAAAATTTTGTTAGACAGCTTCAACATTCTTGATATGTTTGTGTCAAATGCTGAGGATGAAATAATTTACTCAAAACCTTGATAGTTCTATTTCTATGGTGCAGAATAAAACAAACAAAAAACCTCCCACCCCAGCATACCTCTTAAGTCTTTGTGAACAAAGTCAACCCCTCTTCACTAAGTAGTACTTCCTACATTATGTTTTCATCATCTTGATCTCATTCAGTTTCCAGGTCAACACAAGTGCATGCCTGATTCCCACAAGTTCTCATTCCCAAGAAACTGTTTTCTTGAATGTAAAGGTGGCAACATTAAGTTTTACAAGTTTCTTTTCATAAGGTGAAAAACATCATTCTTTTCATTTTACTGTTTAGTCTCTGTACTGAATGGCAACCTTCAATGTTTGGCACTTGAACACAAAGGTGAGTCCAGAGGGAAAAGGAGAAGGAACATGGAGAAACTGGTGAATACACATGGTACTACAAACCCCATAGAATAAAGCATTGCATTGTTCTTGTTGGATACAGAACAGTTTATTCCCCCTCCCCCAGGTTACCTGAATCCCTTTCTATGGTAACTAACTTATTCTTTCTTTCCCTTGCAGCATTAGATAGCAGTAGCTAATAGACTGCAACTACATAGCAGCTAGGTAAAATGTTAGCAGTTGACTGGATAGTTGACAGGACACCTTAAGAAATGAATATCTGTTTAGCATCTTATCAACAAAACAAACACGCATTCACCAATAGCTTGTGTAGTGACAGGGAATGTTTCATTTACAGTCATCTTAAGATTCAGTCTCACATACTTTCCTACCTCTCCAAAAAAATTTCAGCCTAATTTGATTTAGAATTGACTAAAAAACCTCTCATACATACAAATGTTCATAGTATCCCTGATAACAAAACAAAGCAAGTATGTTCCTGGGTTACTATCAAAGGTGATTATTAGTAACCTTTTATAAATGTGTTATCTCATGACAGGAAATGCAAGCTCTCCTTATTTAGCTTGGCTGTTCTTTTCTATGACATGCTAAAAAAACTTTTTGAGGACTAAGTGTTACAGAAGTTTAGACCTAAAATTTCAAACCATAATTTGACATAATTCAGCCAAATAGTGACTAGATGTTCATGTGAAACCTGATTATTTTTTCAAAGAAGTTATTTCATCATATATATATGTATATATATATATTCTTTTTGAAAATGAAAAGTCCAATAATGGAAAATCTACTACTATGGTCCTAATGTCTCTTCATTATACCCATACATCAATGCATGTCTTAATCCTTACCTGAAAAGTTTCTATTTGCAGTAGATGGTGATTAACACAGAGACCCTCAAAAGGCCAAGGTACAGACAGTAAGATACTATATAACTTTCAGCCCTAAAGCATCCCCTCAGGAATTAGCAGAAAATGGGACAGAAAACGTATCAGAGTTGTGATGGTATGTGACTACAAGGAGACAGTATCTCTGACACAGCAGGACAGCTGCATATGACCTCAACAGGTTTAACAGAATATATAAAATCTGTGAAAGCTCAGGACCGACCAAATCCTAGAACGGAGAGAAAAGTGGGGCATGCAATTCTATCTCTAGCCATGGAGTAACTGGCAATTATTAGTTGTTGGGAGATGGAAAAACAATTTTCTCTAAGAGTGTAGCCCCTGGTAAGCTCACCATGTGCCAGTAGAAGATCACACATCCAAGAATATTTGGGTAGCATAAACTGGTCTTGGTTAGTTAAAAATATTACAAATTGTAGTGGTTAGAATGAAAATGGCCCCTATAGGTATGAACCTATAATCAAAATATAGTGTAGAAAACAACCAAAGTACTACTTTAAAAATGAATATGAAAATTCCATTTAAAGAAGAATAGTTGGACTATAAATTCTCTGGGTAATACCAAGGAAATGACAGCATGCATCGGCTTCTTGCTTATAATAATTTCAGACTATTGTTATGATGCCAATTTTCAGTTACTACTTCAGAAACTTAATTATTATATCTAGAGTTGGGACTTGGAAAATTGCATTTTAAAATGCAGATGATTTTTACATTTAAATTTTAAAATCTAGAATGAAGAATTCAAAGTGTTTTTTTTGATACAGCAGACAAATGAAGTTGTTAGGATCAAGTCAAAAAAGAGTATAATAGTGTTTTATAAAATGCATTAACCCCAAGAACTGAGCAGGAAAATGTACATTATAAAGACAATGCCTATGCTATATTCTAATCTTTGAAAAGTTTGAAAAAAAAGCAGTCCATCAAAGATGTAGCCAATGACCATCTTTTTGGTGAATTTGTGTTTGATTTCCAGATGATTGATTTCCTTGGAAAAATTAGAACTGTAAAATAACTATGATTAAATCAACAGTGTGAGGATTCAAGAAGTGCTTGAGTCCACATATATTTTATACAGTTCACTGTAGGTAGACTTTTTTTTTCTGTCTGTCAGTTTCCTAATAACCAACATAGAAGCTTAATATAAATGCTCAGTTGATAGCTCAGGCTTGTTACTAGCTCTTACATTTTAAATTAACCCATATTTCTTATCTCTCCTCTGCCATCTGGCTCATGACTTGTTACTTCATTTTTTTATATATTATGCTTCCTCTGTGTCTGCTGATGTCTCCCCTGACTCTACTCTTCTTTATCCCAGCATCCTTAGTTTGGTTGTCCTGCTTATACTTTCTGCCTGCCTACCAGCCAATCAGCATTTTACTAAACTAATTCAAGTGACAAATATTTACAGAATACAAAAGTATTATTCCACATTATTTTAAAAGGTGTTGATCTGTTAAGAGTACTCTTAGTCTATTATTTCTCAAATAAACCCTGAAGATCATTATTGGAAGTAGACAAATTACCAAGGCTCATCAATGTCCTGAAACCTGTTCATGTTGAAATGGAAGTTTCTAGAGCCAGACTTTGCAGACCAAACTTACTTCAAAACCTTTGCTACTATACCATGCTGCTGGTGGATTGGCATTCAAACAGAAGCACACTATGTGTAAATCTACCAGATGAGAATAACCTAATACTAAGGAAACATGAAAGCATTATGTGTCCTATTTGAATATTCACATTAAAGTTCACTGTCTAGAAAGCTTCTCCAAAGTTTCCATAATTGATCATTCATTATAAGGCAAGGACTACCTTAAAGACAGACTCTGTTGCAACTTCCATGTAATTTTTACTTCACTTTGAATACACGCAGGCCTGTAATTGTGAGAGAGAAAGAATTCAGCATCTGGAAATGGTCATTAATTCTTTCCAATTATGTAAACACACTGTAGGAATGATCACTGTTGCTATGCACCACAGCTTTCCTGGGGATTGGTTCCCCTTGGAAATTTGATCCTTTTGTTTTTTCTTATGGAAATGAAGCTTATATTTTTTGTATTTAAATTACAGAAATCTTCCAATGAGGCACCAATTTCTATATTTCCTAGTTGACAAAAATGAGGTAAGAGCATAAGATACTAATCAGTAGCTACTGAAGAGGCCTAGAATATCTTAAGTTCAGAAGAGATTTATGGCAACAAAAAATATGAAAAAAAAGGGTTTTGCAGCTACCCAGGCCCAGGGTTATGACTTAGTTCACTCCAACATCCACCCCATTTATGATCTGCTGGAGCATGTGAAGGAGCCTATCCCACAGATCCAAAGCTGCAGGGTCTCCACAACACAGAGTAACAACAGAATTTCCAAGAAGAGTCCCAATGAAGGCCCAGCATTGATAGTGTAGTAGAAACCTGAGGCCTCAAATCAGACCAATGACTCTACAACAAACATTTGCAAGTAAAGACAGGGTCTTTACTGCATAACTCACTGCATTACACTGAAGCTTCTGTAATTAGATTTTAATTTTTTTGTTTTATAATGCTTTTCTCTTAAATTTTATTTTATTTGTGGGGGGCTTGCAGGGTCACAGAACACATGGGAAGGGATAGGAAAATGAATGGGATCAAGATGCATGATATGAAAGACACAATGAATAAATAGAAATAACGTAAAAATAGTAGGTGTATATATATGTAGTAATATTTTAATTGACAGTTTTATCCACTTAATTTATATATTTATATAATAAATGCCCTTCTTTCATCCTTCTGCTCCTTCTGAAATTCTTCTCAATCACTCTTCCTCATACATTCTGGTGTGTGTGTGTGTGTGTACGTGTGTGTGTGTGTGTGTGTGTGTGTGTGTGTGTGTGTGTGTGTGTGTGCGTCTGTCTGTCTGTCTGTCTGTCCCCATGACCCACTGAGTTTAATTAGAGTTTCTTGCCTGAGCATGAGTGAGAGACTGCTTACTAGACAGAACAAGGGAAATTTATCTGTGGCTATACTACTGAAGAAACTGACAGTCCTTTTGCCAACAACAATTCATATCTAGTACTCTCTTAGGTAGTGATGACGCCTCATCTTCCTATTCAAGGCAAAATATTGATAGGTCCAATTTTGAGTAGGTCTTGCAAAGGCAACTCCAGCAACAATGAGTTCTCAAATACAATGGCTACATTATAATCAGAAGACATATTTATTATTAAAATGGTCTTTTCTGCATCTCTAATACACATTGAATGCCTCTTTACATATATGTGAAACTGAATTATCTGCACATTTCCCACCACATGCAGTAAAATGGCTAACCATTCCCAGAAAATAGGAAAATTTATGCAAGATATAGACATTACAAAATTTCCTTAAATGACTGTAAGCCATAGTAGGTGATATTAAAACAAAAGTTTAGGATTGAATGAATGCAGAAAACTACCAACATTAAATTCTTTGTAAAAGTTTGATATGCTAACATCAAAAAAGGAAGAGGTTTTGATGCAGTATTGCTTACTGTAACCAGGGGATCTTATGGGTTGAAATAGCTTTTCATTTTGTTGTTTTATAAATAAAATAAAGAAACTTAATTTTATTCTAATATTTACAAATTCATTTATTTATTTTTTTGAACAGGCTGTCTTTATAGGAGAGAATTCAAATTATAATGGTAAAAGAGAGTAATCACTCAAAATGTGGTTCAAATGTGTCCAATGGTAAGTTTATAAATATCTTGGGAAGACCAAAAATCCAGCAAAAGAAAATTTGACTATTCATTTTATCATGCATTTTCTTTCTTTTTTTAATAATGAAATAAATTATAATAAGATAAAGCAAAAACTAACACACTAGAGTTGGGCAAGACAAACAAATAGAAAAAAGTCCAGGACAAGGCACAACAATCAGAGACCCAGCTTGTTCTCACACTCAGAAATCCCACTAACCTGGAAATCATATATATGCAGAGGACATGGTGCAGACCCATACAGGCCTTGTGCATGCTGCCTGGTCTTCTGTATGAATGCTGATCATGTTAACTTAGAGAGAGTTGCATCCTTGGTGTCCTCCATCCCTCTGGCTCTTACACACTCTCTGTCTCCTCTTCTAAGAGATTCTCTGAGCCCCGGAGGGAGGGATTTGATGGAGACATTCCATGTAGAGCTGTTGTATCAAGGTCTTACCCTTTGCACAATGTCTGGCCATGGGTCTCTGTATTTGTTCCCTCTGCTGCAGGAGGAAGCTCTCTGAAGACGACTGAGCAATTTCCATACTTTTTTTCTGAGATCCATTGCATCGTGTACATTTTAAGCTCTTTTGAGTAAACTACAAACAAAAGAAGCTAGTGGGAGTGAACCAAATCTTTTCTGAAACTGTACATCAATCCCTCTTTGTATTAATTGTTACTATAGACTTCAAAACTATATGACGTCAGGAACTATATGGCACTACAGAGTAGGCTTGAGAAAGGGACAGACTTTTCTCAAGCATTCTCTAATGAGCTATTTGATGCAATGTCTTCCCCCGCTAGATTTCTCAATTATGAAATGCAGGTAAGTCCTATTTGCAAGCTAGTCATTAAGGTTAAATGAGAAACATACAGACAAAGGTGGCAGTGGGTTAGAATGCACTCAGCAGAAATTTGGTTTTTTTTTCCTCTCCCGCCACTAAACACTCCATAAATGCTAATAACTAAGAGCAGGTATTTTGAAAGATGCTAAACATCAGAGAGTCATCCAAGTAAATGGAATAAACACTATTAGAATAAGCCTCTGCTGAACTATCATAGAACTTTCTCTATAATCTTCCATTCAGATTATTTATTACAGAATCTCAATTACATATTATATTCACTTTTGATAGTTCTAAGTTAATCTTTTCTTCCCACACACATTTCAGTTTTGAATAGAGAGACCTAGTTGACCACTCTTGGGAGTACCTCCCAGGCCTTGGCACAGTGCAGCTTACAAGGTAGGCATTTAAAAGTCACTTTAGTTAATTGACTAACATCACAGAAGAACTCTTTTCAAGCAAAAGACTATTGTATTGCATTTGGCAAATGAGGTCCACACCATTACAGTGAATTACCAGAGGTACAACAGAGTTATTAAAGCCAAAATGGAAACAAATTAATTAATTGAAACTAATTAATTCTCCCCAAATACCTGGAAATGTACTTTAGAGTGTTTTTTTTTTTTTTTAAAGAGTAAGTAGAAGTAATTTGACTACAAATGTCTGATTAAGTGCTAGCATCAGGGATGGGACATACTCTCAGGAATTCTAACTCTTCTTCTGTGTAATTTAGAACTCATCAAAAAAATTTTTCAGTCTTAACTAAACAAAATTCTCATCTCAAACAAAAGAATGAAGAAAATGTCTGTAAATGTTACACAATATGCCTGCCATACCATTAAATAATGTGAGTTCATCCCATGAAACAGAAGCATTCCACTGCAAAATTCTATTCTCTAGTATACCATGCAGGTTAGCTTAAAGGCACCTGGTGCATAATTCATCTTACCTACATTAAAATGCTGTTCTGCTTCAGTTAGCACATTTCCAGTAATTATTTCAAAATTATCTTGAAATTTCCACATGAAAATTTAAACCACTGAAGCCCAGGTACACAATATACTCTTTGCAGTGTTTTTCATTACAGGTAAAGCCAAATTCATTAGTCCAATTCATTTGTCAATCTAATCTGCATTTCTTTTGATATGACACTTCTTTATTGCATATGCATATTTTGGCTTCCCTTTGCTGGAAGATTCCCAATGCTACCACTAATAATTGAATTTGTTCCCATCATCACAATTAACACAGGTATTAATAAAACACACACACACACACACACACACACACACACACACCACACCACACCTCTCACTTATGGAAATGCATTAACATCTATTAGTAACTTTCACAAGAAAATCAGTGCCTAATAGGTGTTGAGTATCATTAATATGCTGTAAAAGTAGCCTAAGTAATACAGGTCAAATTTCTGTCCCAGAATTAATTTTTTCTAATTTTATTTGACAAGTGTTACTAACTACAGCTGATAAGTTAGGAAGTAGTAAGAAAGACAAAATGATTTAGTTATTGATAAGTTTTTTTAAAGATTTATTTATTTATTATGTATACAGTATACAGAAGAGGAGGGTACCAGGTATCATCATTGATGGTTATGAGCCACCTTGTGGTTGCTGGGAATTGAACTCAAGACCTCTGGAAGAATAGTCAGTGCTCTTAACCTCTGAGCCATCTCTCCAGCTCCTGACAAGTTTTAAAATGCAAGCTTTTTTATTGAAAAGTAATGGGTTTGTGTAGAGAATATTATACAAATGATAGTTAAAATTCTTTTAAGCCAAACCAGTTAAGCACAAAAAATAAGTGATAAATGATAAGATGGCACTGATCCCAATAATTCCAAGTAATAGAAATATTTCTTGCAAATGTCCGAGGCATAGAACATAAAGGGAAAGTTTTATTATGGAGGAGCAAAAATTAGCTAAGAGGATGTTGGGTGGTAGTGGGGGTGCAGACAGCTGACTCATAGGGTCTCCTATAAATGTAGTTTAAAGAGACTGAAGACTGAAAAAGCTTTAAGAGGCAATTAAGGTTTGGTGGTATTTGGTTGATTTGTCCTTCTAATTTCTCCATCTGACTAAATAAAGACTGAATTAAGAGGGTACTAACTGCTACTCTGAATGCAGTAGATAGTGGTAAGTATGGCAAAGCCAGGTATAGATGAATAAAAGTAGGGGCACTGTAGAAACATCTTAGTAGAAAGGGAGACAGGAGTTGTAAGGAGTTCTCCATGTTTAGGGGAAGAGGAGGGGATTCTGTAGTTTAGATAGGGCATCTAAACTGGGAGAGCAAGAAAAGAAGGACATGGAGATGTCAAGCTCTCATAGCAAACATCTTTGAGAAGACAGAATTTGATAGATTCTTCTACTTTATAAACTATACATATGCTCTAGTTTTGGATTCTTTGAATTTGTCTCTCAAATAAAGCAGATCTGATTTAATGAATGACCTGTGGACAAAAAAGCTTATTCTTGAGGTATCTTCAATGGACTTCTCTCTATAGCAATATTTTATGTATAAAAATAATTTTATATGTAACAATTATGTACTCTACTAACTCTATCATGAGAAAAAAACCAAATCTAACTTTGAGTGAACATAAATCTTACCAGCTATGTCATTATAAGTTAAAATCATTTTCAAAGAGTTAAAAATAAAATAATAGATTTAATCCTGATTAACATCTGAATTTTGTGGCTCTTAGTCTTATAAAAGTGATCTCATAACTAAACAAGAAATTATTTTGAGTTCTTGTTAAAAATGAAATTAATGTAAGTCTCAGCAAATTACCCATCAAAGTTCCTTTTCTAATGGACCCTTCTTGTTTAAAAGCAGCTGATTTCCATCATATTCATCATAGGCAATCTCCCTTGGAGCTCCAAGAGAGGAAAGCAGGGCCAAGGCTATGCACTTTTGCAGAGAAAGGATATTATGTGATAGTGGCAAGATTTTTTTCAAGTTATTGTTTATTATTTTCTCCAATTGTAATAATTTAAAATTATATCTTACTAATTAGTCATCATGTGGTGTTTAAAGTGGAAAATAGATATCCCACATTATGAAGGAACACCTTTGGGGGCCATTTCAAAGACAGCAAGCACACCCAAGCTGGTGTTTTTTACTCCCATGCTTTAAGATACCAAAGTAGAGGAGGACAGCCTGCCATGGGGTCTGAAAGGTGACCCTTCAACCTTGTGCATTTCTTTAAATGCGAACCAAGAAGGCAAATCCTCAGGAATCTAATTTCAAAGGAGCAGAGTTCTACAAGGCACAAACTGAAACCAGCAAGTTGCAAAGTTGAATGAGGAATGTGGTAGCCTTGTGTGGCAGTTTTCTCTGGGACGGGAATATTCTATCATATAGGGGAAGCTCATTCTTCCTGTGAGGAAGCTCATTAAGACAGGAAATTAATGACTCCGAATAGGTTCCTAAAGTGTTTGAGACTGGCCGGATTCTCTAGGCTCTTCTCACTATCAAGAGTAAAGAAACAGCAAAGTCAGTGACAGTAGTCACTCACAGGCAAGCCGAGGTGCAGAAAGACTTTCTTTTTTTTAAATTGAAAATAGATTCTTTCATACAATGCATCCTGATGGGTTTCCCCTTCTCCCTCCTTCCAGCTTTCCCATCAGATCTAATCTCCGTCCCCTTCAGAAAAGAGCAGATCTCCAAGAGATGACAGCCAAACAGGACAAAAGCAGATACAATAAGACAAGGCAAAAGCCCTCATATTTTGGCTGAGACAAGGAGGGCCAGATGCTGGAGAGAAGCAGAGACCACCAAGCAGCTTGAAAGTAGCAAAGACCAGCCTAACCGCCTAGATGAAGCAAAGAACGGAAAACAACCCCCCCCCCCCAGAGCTTTGGGACTGCCTGAAGAGGCTCAGACCAACCAAGCCACCTGCAAAGGATGCTACAAACTGTTGAGTTGCCTGCAGGATGCAAGATGCGCTCATGGTTTCGGCCTCTCGTGAGCTGTCACTTGTGCTGGGGTGGGCTTTAACGATGCAGTTGTCTTGCGTCATTTCTGCTTCTGTTAAGTAATGTCTCACCCACAACCTGGAACTAACCCTACTATAGCTCACTGGTTCAGCAAATAGGACTTTGGTGGTATCTGTACTTTGGTCTGTCATTGGTCCCCTATTTGGGATGAAGTTTTGTTTCTTTCTTTCCAGGAAAAGAGTCACACAGCAGGCAGCTAGGTGTTCAAATCTCTCGAGCTCCTGGGTTCATTATTGTTAGCCAAATGCAAATAGGTGTAGGCAAGAGATGCTTTCCTTCTGAAGTGGGATCTGGCTTTGCATCTCGTGGTCAAAACATGATCCTGCTGTGTTCATTTTCTAAAGTGAGCTTTGCATCACAGAAGCTTAAGATACCTCATTCTCAGAAGCCTGCACTAGATCTAAGTTTTCACAGACCTGGAAACTGGGGTTAAAATTATCATTTGCTAGATAAAAACTAAACAGTAAATTCATAAAAGAAGCATTGTGTCTAAAACAATAAACCAACTGGATGTGTGCGTTGACATGTGGAATTTAGTTAGCTGTTGAGTGGCCTCATCGTTGCCCTTGTTTAGAGATCTATGTGACTCCTTCTCCTTCATAATTTCCTTTCCATGGAGGAGACTGATTTAAAGGCATTGCTTACCATGTACCAGCTTTTAAAGTGCTAACAAAAAGCGCATAGTAATCATGAAAATCTCCCTTAGGGATTCTGATATTAGTTAGCCAAGCCTACTTAAACTGGGTAATGTTTACAACTGCATCCTTTTTCTCCTTCAGTGATTAAAAAAATAAATTTGTTTTACTAAAATGAAGATGTAAATCATGCTGTCATTCCAGACCTCAGAGACGCAAGCCACACAAACAAATCAAATTAGAGATATTAGTATTTGGCATTGACTTCAGCTCTGAATCAAGGTCTTTTCAAGATTTGAAACTGAACAGTTTTGTTTGTTTGTTTTTAGTATCTGGAGCCAGAATTGACTGAAAGTAAAGGTGCTTTTTTTTTTTCTTTTGTTTTTCTTTTAGAAGCATTTAGAAATTTACATAAGCATGTAGATGTACATTTCACTGCCTAATATTATGGTAAGCTGCTAAGTGCTTCTTGTCTCTCTCTCTATTCAAGAGAAAGGAAATCTAAAATGCTAAAGCAGTGACTGACAGCCTAGGCTAATGTTAATTCCAAACCACTGGCAACTGTCAAGGCGCTTACAAAGAAACAGTTTCTATCTGCTCTAAACTGACACAGGTATTCATTTTTGTTAAATGTTCATTGAGCATAAACAGAATGGCTTCTACCCAGTTCAACTTGTACATCATTCTGTCCAATGATTGAGAATGCTCCCTGGTCAAAGTTTAGGAACAGATTTTTACTGGGCCAAAATTAGGCCCCAGTTTGTAGAAGTGCTCTATGTGTAAGACTTATTAGCTTCATGGCAAGTCAGCTTCTGCTCATAGCAGAAACTCTCACTGATCTTCAGGCATTTACTGATTAGAAATGTGTCCCTGATTTGTTTGCAAAGGGACAATTACAATAATTTTATGAGAGAATTATAATGAATCGAAGTAAACCAATTTAAGCCAATCAAAGGGACAATTTACATATTATTCAGAGTTCAATAATAGCAATCTGCTTTTAGTGATTAAATACAATATGTATTAATTCCTATTTCTTCCATACTTAGCATTTTTAAATACTCATCAAGAATTCAAAGCAATATGCATAAAATTACAGAGTAGTTAAGGATGTATTGGGTATCTCCTGGGTAGGGGAATCTTTTCAAGGATGTTTAGTAGTTCTTGAATTTGTTTATCAATAAAGATGTAGGACAAGTAAAGATGTATGTATAGTGACTCGATTTAATCAAGCTACTAGGGTGCTTTCTAAATACAACGAAGCTAGAATTATGTGAATGAATGGTTTTTAAAGGTTCTAGGAGTATCTAGAGTTTTGTGAATTCAAGAAGTGAGACAATTATCAGAAGACACTGGGCATGTTACTGTTGTACATAAGAAGTTAGATAATTACCTATACTCAGGTCAGACAAAGGTGTCTTTTGGGCTGTAATTTGAATAATCTCTCACTAGGCTTGTAGCATGGGGACACAGTTGGATCCACAGTAGATTCCTTTTCCCTTCCATCATAAAAAGAAAGACCCTGATAACTGAGAGGGGACTTAGTGTAGTGTTGGGCAAAATATTCTGCTGAGTTAGGCACTGCAATAATTAAAATGCAGTATAAATTTCCTTAAGCTATAGTCCTTGTCAGAGTTGATTGGAAGACTAAAATATTGTCAACTGGCCTCATACCTGGGTTTCAGTAGACTTGAGGACCAGCGACCTTCACCCTCAACTGCATTTGAATAAAATCCTAGTTGATTATGAGGTTGCAGAAGCCCCACTGTGAGGCTAGAATCCTTACTCTAGCTTATGGTGTGGCTCTTTGTCAAGTGTAAACAGAGATGTTGCTCTCAGGAGGTGTAATGTACAGTTTAGCATTAAATACATCATAATCGCCTGACTCTAATACTGGACATGTGGACCCAAGAGTACCATTCTTCTGCTCTGTCATAGATCTCTCCAGTGCATTCTGGAAAGTGCAGAAAGTCTCTTCCCCTTCAGACATGATTTCTCTTAACTATCCCACAAGAATGATTCTTAAGGCACTTTAATATTTTAGCTTTTGCATTGATCGAAAGACTCAACCTAAATATACAATATCACATTGCTGAGTTGTGGCTGAAATAACAATTTCTGACATAGCTGAGGATTTCCAGTTGAAAAGGCTGTCAGAAAAGGTTAGAAGAACATATTTCACTTAGTAATGTACAAAAGTTAAAAAAAATGGAGGCCATCCATAAAGCAAATTGACTTTTTGAAAAAAATTAATTTTGTGTGTTCAAATATGACAGTCACAAATGATTTTGTGCTATTCTTTAACTTGGAAAAAATTCTAATCCTTGTCACCAATGTCTCTTTTCATTTCTCCTGAAGAGAACTATAATAGCCTCCTAGGAAATACCCCTTCTCTCTTTCCCTCAAATCCATTTGATGTCAAACCTCAACATCACTTTATGGCTCCATGACACTTGGACATTCTGATCCTTCAGCCTCTCTGCAGATTCTCAGAACATAAGGCAGTATTCTGAATCAGTATCAATATTTTAGTTTCATGAGATAGCAACACATTTGAGATCAAACATTTTTGTTTATCAATTCAGAGTTCTTTCAACACACTATTTTCTAAAAATAAAAGTAAATATGATGCTGTTTGTAACTTTATTAGCAGCAGCTAATAATGTTAAATGATGTCTACAGATCTGGTTTGTAAACTCTATATTCACAACAACTATAATTACTTAAATGACTGTTATCTTTATTTTGTAGTTGAAGAAATCAAATGCAGTGACTCTAAAATAAACTGTTAAACCATACATGATAATAAGTGAGGAAGCCAAATTCAAACCTGAGCCTTCTAATCAGAGAACGTCTGCTAGGGAAGGAGCAGCAATGTGTTCTCTACTGTAAAGTATTTACACACATGTAGTGGGCATGCATCTACAGTTGTATTAAACAAGGGTGTCTAGGCTTTGTTGGTCCCAATTCTATAAGAAATCTACCAGTTTCAATGCCATACAGGCAATATAAGGGAAGAAGTCTGAATGAGGGTGAAGTACAATGATTTTTTAAATGGAGTTATTCCCCCCCCCATCTGTTTCTACATCTCACACATCAATTTTGAAAGGATAACCAGACCAGTCCACTTTCAGATGAATCAGGGATGATTTTGTCCACAAACTCCTCTAAAATAGACTTAATAGGATAATTTACTAGGGCAAACTCTTGATGGCTTAAATACACAGTATGTGCCAGCAATGGGAAAATACATACACGTTTTAGCTTCTGTATCACAATATACCTATATCAGGCATCTCCAATTAGGTTGGGTAGATTGATCCTGGCATGTTAGTTCTTACATTATCTATTTAAATTATTCAAGTATGCATATATTCTGGAGCTTTAGATAAGCAACTGCCAATCAAGGAAGCCAAAGTGTCAAAAAAAAAAAAAAACAAACCAAAAAACAAACAAACAAAAAACAAACCCCTACATTCCCTTGTAGCACTAGCATGCTGTGTGCTGAACAGGGCTGGGAGCACTTTAGATGCATTATTTCATCTAGTCCTCACACAATCAAATCAAGACAGCGCAAATTTAGAAACCCTAACAGCTAAGAAAATAAAGGCAGAGAAATGATACCATTTTCCCAAAGTTAGGTGACCGTAACTTGGGTAAGTTTCTGAAGATTTAAATCTGGCTTGCCCATTTAGAAGTGGAGGTGGCAAGTGACCTCACATTTCTTGACCTGGGTTTTCTCTTCCATGAGCATCTTTCTTATGCATGTGCGATTGAGATCTTCAGTTGCATTTAGTGTTACTCTTTTAACCCTACACCTAGCAAAATTACCTCACTACCTGTAATCTCCTATTTTCTTATACAGTATCAGTTCTGTAACATCCCTGGTCATGACGATTAGCTGACCAATGGCTCCTACATTTGTAGCACACTTGGCATCTTGTAAGTATCACTTTCCACCCAGCATGTGGAGAGACAAGTGTGAAGTTAACAAGTTATTCTACTGTACAAATTTTCATATTTGTCTGGCAGTTGGTTTTCTTGGGTTTCCAGGTGTAGGGAAGAGGGACATTGAAAGGCATTTGTTATTTAAAGTTGCTTTAATAGAAAAATCATCAGTCATGAAACTAAATTTGTATCTGAAACAACTTGTCTTTCTGTGCTCTACATATAGGATATTATACCTCAGAAAAGATAATGAAGCCATAAGGCCCTCCTTGATCAAATTAAAGAACTAAGGCAATAGTCACAATCATGAGCCCAGGTATTGGGGCAGAGGGCCAAGGTAGAACAATTTGAAGTTGTGGGTCAGCCTGGGCTACATATTGAAGTCAAGACAAGCATGGACAATTAATGAGATCTTGTATCAAAATGAAAAACTGAAAAGTGCTGGCAATGTATCTCAGTGGTAATAGGCTTACCTGGAATGTGCAAAGCCCTGAGTTCCATACTGAGTAACACACACACACACACACACACACACACACACACACACACACAACACACAACACATAAACTATATTCTTTATACTATACAACATTCAATTCAGAAAAGACTACAGACAAAATCTGGCATACTGTTCAATTAATCATGGTAATATTATAAGTCATAGGAATAAACAAGAGTGCTCAAGTATATTTTTTAACTTGAGTGAAGTATGTTTTCTGTTGAGAACAAAACACAGCTTAACTCCCCATTTAAATTGCATGCTCCTTCTCGACATTAGAAGCTGCTGTCGTTTCTCCATGGATGAGTAGAAAATCCTCTGACAACTATGCTGTATACAAGCAAAAAAGTGATAATTTAGAGCAAAAACCTTAGGCCCCTTTCCCTGTCAAACTTAGGACCCAGTGTTTGCCAGTCCTGAAAAAGTTCAATGTGAATTACTTTATGACAGTAGGGCACCACGTCTTACTGAATCTTGCAACATTACGTTCTCAACTTGCCCTTCAGGAAGATAGATTATGCTAAACAAAATCTCACGGGGCTGTGTGCTCTCCTCAAATGCTCTGATGTGCAAAGCCACACCAGCAGTGTGAGTGGTGGCTGGAAATAAGGCCATGCTTAGTGAGAACCTTATCCAGGGGAGCAGAGTATCTTGTCCGGGAATGGTCCAGGGCCATGTCTCAGCTTTGGTGAAGCAGTTTGTGCATGAAGAATTAGTTCCTCTCTCCATGCTGGGTACCAGCCCAAGTAGCTTTATGTGTAACAATAGAGGTCAATGTGTTTATTCAAGGAAAGACCAGAATGGCCATGCCTAACTTCAAATATTTGAAAGAAAATATTTAATATTATGTTATCACAAAAATAAGTCACTGATATTATATTTGTGCCTTTTCAACTTAGGACACAGGAAGAGTAATAGCAACAGACAATGTAACACATGTTTCTGGTGCTTTAGCTGTGTCTACCAAACCTTAGTGCTGCTATACTGCTTAGGGATGAAACATGAATTCTCAGGTCACATGTCTCCTAATTTAGATGTAAGTTACTCTGATTCCAAAAGCAACGGAGAAACACCCAGAAGAAACCTTGGTGTGTGCTTCAGTTTTGAAATTTACTTCTGGGTGTTTCTGATCCCAAGCTGTTCCGTGGTTGTGGTTTGCCGCTTGGGCATGTTTGACTTTTTTTCTTGTTTGTTTGTTTAGAGACCACTAGTGAGTGAGTACATCCCCTGCTTATCTCTTTGAGTTTGTGAGACTTCGCTCAGGAGGATATT
>PVIH01001383.1:212968-239871 GCA_004025045.1 Sigmodon hispidus
GTGTTGGGAGGGGGAAGAGACCTTGAATAAGGATATACAGGGATGAAAAAAAAAATTCAGAGGGAAAGATGAACACAAAGAAAATATAGGTGTAGCAATCTTATTTGTATTTCTTCCCTTGATAAGCCTTGCCTATCATTCTTATCCTCTGTATAGTTATTGTTAACTCTTCCACATTTTAAATTCTTTTTACTGTGTTTTTTTTTGATAAATACAAAATAAAGAAGGAAGAAAAAAAAAAGAAATTTACTTCTAAGCTAATATAGGGTTCTAATAAAAACATACCCCAGTAATTTTACACCAAGTATAATGTTCATATTTAAAGGTAACCTCACCACTGGAGGATGTAGTTCAATGTCATAGTGACTGATCAGCATGTAAGAGGGCCTAGTTTCAATTCCCAGAAGACTTAGAGGAAGTAAAATATAAATGTAACCTTGCTCCTTGTACTTTCAAAACTATCCTGTCAGAGTCCCAGTGTTCAGAAGACTTCAGCTATGACAATCAGACGGAAAAATGATTGCCATCAAAGAGTGGTGACACATTTCTAGACAGTGCCCCCAATTGGGTTTATTTTGTCATTCTTCTATCAAAAAAGGAATTCACAGTCAGAAGTATAGAATATGTCCCAAATACACTCTCTGCCTTATATGCCCCCATGTCTTTAAAACAATGACTCTATTATTTTTTCTTGAAAATTTTGCTTAGTTGAACCTCACCAGTATAGACCAGTATAGTAACATAAGAATATACAACTCATCTTCAGGCACCTAATATAGGACATTCAGTTTGACCTAATTGTAAAAATCGTAGCCTCTTTACAAATAACTCTTCTCTATACATCTCTTGAAAAAAAAATGGGAGAACTCTATGTAATGCTCATCAATATTTTTATGCTTCATAACAGTTTTAGATACTAAAACATGTCTTTATCACTTTTTTGATAAAATCCACTGGCAAAGCTATTTAAAAAGTAACCTAGCTGATCCACTTTAGGACTTTTTGCCCTTTTGAGAGAGGGAATGGGGGAATGGGGAGCGGGGAGGCTGAAGGCTGACTAGGAGGAAATGGGAGGGAAAGCAAGGTGATACATTGATAAAAAAGACTTTATTTTATAAATAAAATGGCAACACAAACCAATTCTCATTATTTGCATAACATAAAGATAACAAAACAAATCATTCTACTAATCAAGATTATAATTTAATTAGAAAGTCTTCTTTTATAAACATGAAGGTACATATAAAGTACTCTACAATTTGGAAGATTATTTCTCCTAGATTTGTTTCTTCCTCTGTTTCTTTCCTCTTTCTTCCCTTCCTTCCTCCCTCTTCTCTCCCTCCTTTCCTTCCCCTCCACCCTTTTCTCCTCTTCCTCTTCCTAGTCTTCCTCCTTCCATTGCTTGCCTCTTCCTTTCATTCCCCTTCATTTCCAGGTTGAGTAGAGCTAGAAATTTGCTTCACTGAGTTCAGTTCTTGCACATAGAATGTAGGCGGGGACTCTGTAGGCTGTAGATAGCACCAAAGATAATATGGGATAAGTATCTTGCAAATCATCAGACACTCAGTTAAGTCCTCAGACAATTGAGCAGCAAGATAATGCTAACTTTTTCAAAAATCAAATCAGAAGATGACTTGACAGTTCAGACCTTCTAACAAGATGTTTCTTGGAAAATTTATGTTAGACGTGTGATACTTTAAAATCTAAATAAATATATCAGGGAAGTGAATGAAGTCACAATGGCATCTGCAATATTATTTGCTGTGTTTTGTTTCTAGTCAGTCATATACCCCTTTCTTTTGTATGGATGTTTGTGTTCCTGTGTATGTGTGTGCGCGCACACACACACACACACACACACACACATGCATGCACAAGCAGTATGTCTAAGTGTAGTGGAGGCTGGCAGTAGACACTGGGTATTTTTTTCAGTTGTTCTTCATCTTATGTTCTGAGGCATGGTTTCTCACTAAGCTTGCTGCTTATTGATTGTGTTAGGCTAGCCTTCAAACTTCAAGGATCCTTCTGTCTCCCACCTCACTCCACCAATATATATATATATATATATATATATATATATATATATATATATATCTCAATAGAAACTAGCTTGGTTTCTAGGCCATAAGCTTCCTATTTATAGCTCTCATTAAGTCCCCTTAATTGAAAAGTTATTCAGTGTTCTATGCTATTAAACAGACCCCACTCAGAGGGGATGGGAAGAACACGATGCACCCACAAAAATAAACTCACTTAACATACCACAGGAGGCTGTCAAAGTTAGAGGCCGTGAGAAGCATGTGATAGAGGGAACAGTGGCCTGAACAATTCCTCTGTTGTGGGAAAGTCAAAGTTTGTGGCTCAGGATAATTCTAGTAGAAGAATAAATTCAAATGATAGAAGAAAGAGGCACTTATCAGGCCCTCCTTGCTCCTGAAGATTTACATGCAGTTAATAGTTGCTGGGGAAAGATTTTTTTTTTTTTTAAAGCAGAGTAACCATTGATGAGATGCCTGTAAAAGTTTGTAAAAGTTTTCTCACCTATGTTTATGGACACCACCTGAAAAAAACTTACTGGGTCACATAAAAAAAGACATAGGAGTAGCCAGGACAAGAGGAGCTAAAGGAGATTAGCAGGAGTGGGAGCAAAATGAGAAGTTAACAGGAAATGATTATGATAAATAGCATTATATGCATATATAAAATGTCATAATGAAACCTATTATTAAGTATAATCAAGATATACTAATTAAATACTTAAAAAGATGCAAGTGAATAAACATCCTGTAGATCTTATGTAAATGTGTGGTCATGTAACGGAAGACACAATAATAGGTTAAGATATAGAGGCTTTGTCAGCACTACAGAATCTATTGAGGCAATCACAGAGGGCATGTGACATTAGCTTGTTTGAAATTGCCTTGCCTATACTTAAAAAGAAATAGCAGTTACATATCTTGGATGTTATTACAGAGGACAATGTAATATTCCTACATAAAGACTTTGTGTGTTTTCTCTATTTAGTAAAAGTTTCTCCTGCGAAGTTTTATTTGTTCCATAAATGACATTTTTTATTTTTATGGTACAAAAGAAGTTATTTCATGAGGCAAACTACAAAGATATCCTAGCTTGGTTGCTTGTGTTCTTGTATTTCCTATCTGTGATGTTCATTAGGCAAAAGGACTATGCAATCTGGAATGGAGTCTGCCTCTAATGCACTAATCATGCCTTTTGACTTATGCATGCAATAAGGAGACAATTGTCTCTAATGCAATCTGCTGCATGCATTATTTACATTCTCTGGTGCATCAGTAAGGAATATGAGGAGCCAGGGAAAAAAATCAATGGAGCCAGTTTGCTTCTCTGTCCTTGTTAGTGATGCTGCTGCATATTTGAGTACACAGAGGGCACATCTCTTGTGTATATGTGGTGTTTCATAGTTTTCAATGTATGTTTTCTTTCTGCTTTCCTTTACCTTCACTTCATGGATCTGTCCAAAATCTGATGCTGGAGAGTGTTAAGATTCTTATCTACCTGCCTGTCTAGAGGGCAGCTTAAGAAACCACTCCATCACTGTGGCTTTCTTTATTGATTTTGTCCTGGCTCACCTAGTTATTGCTTCAAATGGCAATAATAATTGTTGAAAAAACCAAATAAACCAACCAAACACAATTCTATCAGTAAACCATTTTCATTAACCCTAATAACTTTTTTAAAAAACTAATTTAACCAAGCCTACATATGCTCTTATTTTACTGAGCAGTTAGCAAGGTTGGTTTTGTGCCTGATATTGTCACATGCACATCCTCAGGAAGCCCCTCATTTGATCACAGCCTTCCTATCATAGAGAACATTTTGACTTTGTCTTTCTTTTTTGTCAAGATTAGTGTTTTTCTGTAACCATAAGTTGGCCAGAATGCAAGATATTTTGGTCAAAGATTCCTTTATACAGTTACTTAGTTTGGACATGAAAGTCTCTTCATTTTGTTAATGCTCATGGCTTTCAAGATATTTTATATTGTTGGGGATGATTAAAGCAATTTCATCCTTATAACTTATGGAAAATTAGGCAATGAGAGAATACAAATATGCAGGATGAGTCTTGATAGTTTTTATTCAAAGGTTAAGAATTTAGAAAGCAAGAGTTTCTAATGCTGCAAGTATTCCTGTATCAAGATGATGCTTCAGTACAAATGTTCAGAACATAAGAAAACATGGAGAGAAAAAAGGAGAAAGCATGTTCAGAAACTAAAAACTATATATTCAAATCAAATTTTCTATTGTTTTTATTTTTAAATTTGGCATAAAAACCCTCAGGCAGTTCCTAAAGCATTTTAGACCCTCAACATCATATAGACTCACTATTAAAACCTGTACTCACCAACTCTGATACAGCTGCATATTGAGGGGTTACAGGTCTATACTATGCTAGGCTATAATAAATGACACAGGTCATTTAGATGCGACTACAGCGTGCTCTTCATGTTTCTTCAGGAAAACAAAAATGTCCTTCTTATGACACAAGTGAAGTACTTACATTCACTGATCATCTTTTGGATCTCTGAGATCTATAAGGTTCAAGACACACACATGCCCTTCTCACATCACATAGCAGCTTGGAGGGAAGGACTTGAGCTCTAGGAGCATGTGACAGTAAAACACATACTCATAACAACTTCACAAACTTTCCCAGCTCCTCTGAACCAAATAGAAAATCGAAGCCCCTTTTCCTACCACTCAAAACTTATGGCAATATCAACTAAGCAGAAATATTTGTAGGAGAAAGTGTGTGCCAGGGAATGAGGCTTGTCTGTGTAAAATACTGGAATATACCATGGATCATATGAAGTGACATTTAGTTATCCATACTTGAAGCATCTCCTACCCATAGTACCATAGAAATGATAGAATTCTCATCCCAACAGCAACAGTGGTGAATAATGCCATAGGCAGAGGAAAGGGACAAAGAAGGAGTTTATGAAAAGAAACAAAATGTAAGCAGAAATGATTTTTGGTGGGGAGTATCATCTGGTGCAGGATAAAGAGAGAAGTCAAAAGAAGGAAAAGTCTGTCGATGTGATACATGAGAGATATGCAAAGAATTATATTTAAATTTCGATAAAGGTCATTATTACTGAACATTGATACTTATTTCATGTTTGCCAGCAACATTTTCTTTGTCTTTAAAAATACACCATGCAAAGTGCCATTATTATAATTTCATGGATAAGTATTTTTTTAATATTTATGGGAATTATATGAAAGCTTATTATACAGCATAAATAATAAGTATACTTTAAAATAGATCTTTCAGATTTTATTCTTAACAGAAGAAAATGCTTTCTCATATACTTGGAATGATAATTTATTATAATGAACCAGGCTGACTTGTCCATGACGGAAAGGTATACTCACAGTTGGTGTAACTAGAAATAACTGCTTTAATGTAAGGGTTGGTAATCTGAAAATTCTCCAAAGCTGTATTTCTTAAAATTCTTTCTCCCCTAATTGTATTTTTCTTTCTGCTTTATGGCCTTTTTCCATCTCCTCTTTTTTCCCACCCCTTTCTTCTCCATGTTTCCTCTTCTCTTATGTTTCTTTCTTTCCTTTTGAGAAGTAGCGTTTGACTGAGATCAGATAAAATGCTTTCTAAATGTCTAAAAGTAGGACTATGAAGAATCAGATACTCAGAACTAGGCTGTGTGATAATAAAATAATCAAGGACTCAAAGAAGCAAAGGTACCACTTCCACCTCATTTAGCAAGTCATCAAGGGAAAATCTAGAACAAGCTATCAACCCACTGAGCGTTCTAAAGTCTGTAGTCCTTTGTCTCAGTAGCCATCACACCCAGCCAAAAAGGGTACAAGCTGGCTGCTTACAGATGCTTCGGCTCAAAGGAAGCCTTTACTACATTGCTATGTAATAAGATTAGAATCTGATATAATAGAGAATCTTCAGGGACTGCAGTGTGAGAGATTATGGATGTTGCAGCATCTCCTCAAATATTTAACTTGGCTTTCTGCTTTAGGAGACATTTAAAGCCATTTTTTTTCTTAACAGTTTTATCATTCCATTTTTTTTCCAATAAAGATGGTCGCTAGTTGTCTTTTCCTTAAGTTTGCTTTCCCAAGTGAAGTGAACGTCCCTAAGCAATAAAATTCCACTCTACCAAATCCTGAAAAATAGATAATGCCAGAAGTAGTTTAAAAAGGGAATGTGTTCTTTTTGAGAAAGTTATTTTCAGGGGCAGCTAATCAATTTGATTAGTGAGCTTTGATTTGAAATTGCTTCTCTTCTGATAGTGAGGGAATACTCCCCCATCTGCACTGAATCCCACAGCTATAAAACTTCGGAAACTCTGGCAGCCTTCCTGTACTTCAAGAGCAAAACAGTTTCAGGAAATTCAGAGAAGAACTAAAAAAGGGATGTTATATGAACTTCAGCTTTTTCTTTCCCCTATCATTCTTTCAAAATATGAACATGAATAAACACCATCATTCAGGAAAAACAAATGTGCAACAATGCAATACTGTCATCTAATCTTTCTATAATTATTTTCTTTGGACATTGAAAAGATTTTTTTTTAAAAAAAATAATATGTATCTTTATTCCTGAATATTTTTCTTTCATTTTTTATTTAATTTTTTAAATATACCCACTATTGTTCTCCCCTTTCCAATCTTCCCCAAACTTCCCCACCTCCCTTTCTCCTGGGAGAGGGTAAGGACTCCCAGGGTGAGTCAATACAGTCTGGTATATCCAGTTGAGGTAAGATCAAGTCCCTCCCTCCAGTATCAAGGCTGAGAAAGGTGTTCCTTTGTAGGGAATGGGTTTCAAGAATCCAGTTCATGCACCAGGAATAAATTCTGGTCCCACTGTCAGAGGCCCCACAAACTACCTACACCATTTGACTGTCATTCACATTTGGAGGGCTTAGTTTAGTCCCATGTAGGTTCCCTGTCTGTCAGTTCAGATTTAGTGCGCTCCCAATAGCTCAGGTCAGCTGTCTCTGTGGGTTTCCTCATCATGATCATGATCCCTTTGCTCATATAATCTCTCCTCTCTCTCTTCAGCTGGACAGGGAGCTTGACTCAGTGCTTAGCTATAGATCTCTAAATCTGCTTCCAGCAGTTGCTGGATGAAGCTTCTATATTGACAATTAGGGTGGTCATCCATTTGATTATAGGGGAAGTTCAATTTAGGCATCCTCTCTACTATTGCTTGGAGTCTTAAGCCAAAGTCATCTTTGTGAGTTCTTGGGTATTTTCCTAGTACCAGATTTCTCTCTAACCCCAATATGCATCAAGATAGGTAAAAAGGAAGAACTTAAGAGAGACACCCATGGATCTCCCTTAAATAAAAAAGATCTCCTGAGTAAATTGGGGCCATAGGAGAAAGGTGGAAAAGGGAGGTGGGAAGAGAGCATGAGAGAATGAGATGGTTGAGTTGAAAGAGTGATAGAGAGGGGGAACAATAAAATAAACATTGAAAAGACTTTTACACATGCTTTAGCATTTATAATGTCCACCCAAGGCTAGGATCTCTCTTGTTACTCTTGAAGAGAACATGTGGGTTCATTAGTTTTTTGTTTTGTTTTCTATTTTGTATTTGTCAACTTGAGACAAGCAAGGTACTGCCATCTAAGAAGAATAAACCTTCAATGAGAAAGTGTTTCCATAAGATGGATCTGTAGGCAAGACTGTGGGACATTTTTAAAATTAATGATTGCTCTGGGTGCAGCAGCCCATTGTGGGTGGTCGGGGATACATAAGATAGCAAACTGAGCAATCTAGCAGGAGTAAATCTGTAAGCAGTGCTCGTTCCCAGCCTCTCTTTCAGTTCCTGCCTCCAGCTTCCGGCCTTGAGCTCCTCTGACTTCCCTTCACCATCAGCTATACACTGTATGCTGAAACAGACTTTTTACTTCTCATGTTGCTTTGATTATGGTGCTTGTCACAGCGCTAGAAAGCAAACTAAGAAAACCACCAAATGTTCCAGTTACTAAAAGAATTTACCTAAGGTGATACGGAAAGATGCTGCAGAGCCTTGGTTTGAAGACAGAACTCGTTACTCACAAAATTCACAAGTCTTTCTTTGTTCTCCCATGATCCATTGTGTGTATCTCAGAAAAAGCCTGGGAATCTAGAGTTCAGTGATGAATGAAACCATCATTAAATGCCTGCAGTCTATTGGAAGCAGAAGGGTAGCAAACCCAGGGTAGAAACCTATATGAGCAATGCACCAGGTGCTTTTGGCCCACAGAGGAAAGATCAAGGTGGCACCTCTTGGGAGGCCTTGGAAGAGACTGAAATTAGCTTTTGAAAACACTGAATAAAGGAAATAAATAGGATTTAGTAAGAGAAAGAGGGCAGAGGAGAATATATTTGGAAAAGAAAACTACTAGAAATCCACTTCAAACTAAAAAGGCAGATGTTTCCTGGAAAGAATAAATTACTTAGAACAGCAAAGTTCAGTATGAGAACCAGGGCAGGAGGTGGGTCTGAGCGTGAGTCAGAGCTGGATGTGCAACTGTGAGCCAGAGCAGGAAGTGAACCTACAGCTACAGGCATGAAATATCTTACTTAATATCAAGGAGTTTGAATTTTTCCCAGAAAAGCAGAGAAAGACAAATAAAGGTCTAAAGACGAGAGTGACATGGCTGAATTTGAATTTTCTAAAGGTCACTTTTATTATCTTTTGAGGAATGGATGAGGGAAGTCAACAATTGGAGCAAAAGATCCCTGTTTAGGAGGCTAATTAAAAAATACAGACAAATGATAGTGATTAAATCCTCTGCTTATGTTGCAGCCTATGATCTGATACTCAACTCTTAGTTCTGTTTCTTACCAGCCTTAATTTAGAGAGCTGGTACACAGAATCATGGAGACCTAACCACCTGCATCATTCTTTCTTCCCGAATTGGAAGATTAAGTGACTGATCACAGAGGTCTTTGTTGGACAGATCTCTGTCTCAGAAGGCTCTACCTGCAGTCTAATGGACAAAGCAGTAGCTTTTATCACTTATTAGCACTTTTCTCTTGTAGCTCCTAAATTATTAAATGAAAATTCCAGTGAGAACAAATAGGAAGGTGGCAGTAAGATTTTAAAATGTGTAAACAAAATGACCAACTTTAAGCAAAGTTCAGATGCAATTAGACACTAAAAAATCTGCCTTCATATTAATTAAATATGTCTTCCAAGAAAAAAAAATGAAGTGAGATTTCAAAAAACTAATCAGGGAAATTTTGCCACCTCTATTAGGTTATTTTACACATCTAGCCTGTTTGCCTTAGTCAGGTACCTCTTAGTATATTTAATCTAATGAAACATTCAAAGTTTTTAGATGAAGCTAAGTTGTATTTTCCACTATTATAAGTCTGTTTACTGACGGGAGGCATAACAAGGAGACTTGGGTGTCTATAGCAAAAGCACTGCAGGAGAGACTCCATGGTAAATAATTAATGAGATTTACCAGCAAGCTAAGGTTTTCAAGGCAGAGAAAAGAGATTTGATTTGAAGAGTGTGGGTCGTATGAAACATTTCAAACCAGTTTATAATTGATGGCCCAGAGTGAGTGAAAATTAATTGTCACTTTATATGTTTTCTCATGGACTAGAAGAATATGCATGCTCATAATAAATTGTGGAGGGTTGGTTTGATTTGATAAAGCAATTTTCAGGCAATTTTCTTAAGTATTAAACTTATTTACTCTTGTGGCCTCAATATGTGCAACTATTGTTATCTGTGTGGAACGACACTGAGAATTATAGTCTTGCTAGTGAAAGTGAGAGGTGGTTACCTGGAAGAGCCCTCCTTTGTTAAGGAGAGGAAATGGACAGAGAACATATGCTGCAATGAATACTACAAAGTGCAGGAAAACCAACATACATCCCGCTGATGACTTAATATGCACTTACTGATGTTCTTATTACTCAAGAAATGTAAAGAGAAAAAAATATTTAGAAAAGATTCACTTAAAATTTCTCAGAAACCTAAGATTACACAATACTTACTGGACTGCAGGGGGCATATTCTGAATGACTTAGATTTATCTGAGAGTTTCTGTGATTCTTCCTTGGTACAATCATCACAAGAGATCAGTCATCACAGGTAGCAGCAGCTTCACCTTTGTAAAATTAAAATCCCTGTGTCTACAAATTACTTACTTTGTAAAGATGTATTGTAAGCTGTATTTTCAAATGAGTCTACAATGGGAAAAATGATCAGGCAGAATAATAAGAATGATTAACATATTCAAAGATATATTTCTCCCTGCTAATAAAGAAAAACAATTTGGTAATTTAATCAACATCAAGGAAGAATAAACAGAATAATTAACTGACAGCTGATGGCAAGACACAGTCTTAAAAAGTGATCCAAGGCTTTGGCTACAATTAGTCTTTTCAATAGAGGAAAATATACACACTTTAAGATATTCCACTATTAAATGTGAGAAATATTTATTAGTGATATGTTTGGAAGAATGCCCATCATTTATGAGTTTCATTCATTTATTCATATTTCTGTGATACAAGGGGTGCTAAATAAATATATGCAATAGATCTCACATATCATGGTGTCCTTTCACAATCTCTAAACTATTGGCATTTATAATCCCCTGGAAGATCAGAATATATTAAATATTTATCTGCCAAAGTAATAAAAATATTCCCACTCAACACATTCTTAAAAGAAACACAATGAAAGAAATTCTTAAAGTTATGCCTCCTGATTGGTGAATGAACTGAATTCTTTGTCAAACACCTGCCTAGCATTGTCAACTCAAGATAATCAACAGATACAAGCTTTAGTAGACAGTAGTAGGCAATGTTGTAATCCCAATAAGAATTTTCCATGGTTTCAATAAAAAGCAGATATAAAAGTGAAATTAAATTTCCTCACAAATGATCTTTATTATCAATTCCATGGAAGATACAGACACATACAAAGGACGTTCATGAAATAATCTTTGGATCATGATACCGAAAACTGTCATTGTGAAATACATCTTGGCCATAAGGTACGTGTATCCATAACACGGTTGTCTTGAGTTTCTAATAAATTATTAATAGTGATAGCAATAGCAATGCTTACTGTGAAATACAAATTTTAAAATAAAGAGAGAACCAGCTGTGGTGGTTGAAGCCTAAAGCTTGAACACTGAAGAAGCTAACACAGAAGGTTTGCTATGAGTGTTAAACCAATCTGAGCTGCATCGGGTGAGTTCCAGGCTAAATCCTGCTACAGTATGAGACTGTCTCAAAGGACAAAGAAAAGTTAGAGATAGTAGTTGGAATATGTTAGTAACCTGTAAAATTTCACACTTGTAAAGCACAGTGACATTTATTCATACTCTTGTAATATATACTAATTAAGACATGCTCATCTTTTTAGGCTGGCTGCAGAGATGAGTCAAGTGTTGAGCATGTTTCCTGAGTTTAGTTCTCAGCACTTATAATGGATCTCTCACAACCTCCAGTAACTCCCTCTAAGGGGCACTTGGTAGCATCTTATGGCCAGTACAGGTGCCTGTACACATGTAGTATATATTCACACAGATACGCATAAATAAACAAAGAACAAAAATAAATATTGAAATTAGAATATTCTCTTAGAGACTCATTAGTTTGCTAAACATGTATTCACTAACAGAAAACATTTTTTACATTTATGTTGGAAAAATAGTAACAAAATTTAGACACTGAACCAATCTTTGGTTTTTCAGTGAGATCTACTGGGAGTCCAGGTTTGCACTGGGAATTGGTGTGCTCTAATTTTCCTATGCATGGCAAATGTCTATGAGGACTTACAAAGAGTCTCTTTCCTGTTAGTTTGAGAAACTTTGGTGGAAAATATCTTATACCTTCAGATACTCAAGGATTCTTCACATTAACAATCCTACTGGGGGACACCACAGACATCCTAGCATTTCTAGCTGTTCATTCCATTGTCTCCATATGAAGTTTATTCTTAAGTGTTTGGCTCTGAGATTCCACTTAGTACCATACACAATGACATTTTTCAGAAGCAGTAAAATCCATCTCTAAGGCAGGGCCATTTCAAGTAGATTCTGCTAATCTGGTAAGAAATTCCATTTAAACTCCCCAAATATTCAATTATAAAATTGAAATAGGAGGATCTCAATACAACAATGACCTTGAAGATTTGAAAATAGAGCATAAACGATAATAAGTTATCATCTCAGACAGTAAACACACATCTAGGAAGAAACTCTTACCACTTGTACTAATGATAAACAATTTACTGAATTATTCACTGGAAAACAAACTTTAAGGTAGGCAACAGTAAAAGAAAACACAAACCATTGCACCAGATGAAACCTTGTTTGTAAAATGGCTTTTCTTTTTTAAACAATAAGGATGAGTTTTTCATCCAGTTTACCTGGACATGAAATATCACCTAGTTGTGGCAGAGATGTTGAAATGGGGAGGATTATGGAAGCAATACTTTTACATATTCACAGTCAGTAAAATAGCAATCGCATTTCATAAGTTTTGATTTCCTTAGGTATTAACAGAGACCTAGTCAGCACAGAGAAGAAATAAAGTGTTATCAAAGCTGACATAATTCTACTGTGATTAGTAAGCACAAACTTAATTTTAAATAATTAATCCAAGGCTAGTAAATAAATATTGTGACAGGAAAATAAATATGTGATGAGTCTAGACAAAGGCAATACCCCCAGGAAATTCCCTTCATCTTTAACTTATGGTTTATGAGAAACTTCTCTAGAAAGATCTTGATCATGGTAGTACCTCTTACCAGACAAAAAGAAATGTTATATTTTCTCTGAAAAATGTCAGTTCAGCCCCATGACATGAGGAAATATAACCTTAGCCTCATTACACTAGCCTTAAGATGATGTGACACTTCATCTTTCAAACAGGGAAAACTGCAAGAGAATGACATTCCTACAGGCAAACAAAGGCAGTTTAATTAGGTCACAGGAAAATGCTAGATGAAGAAACACAGTATTTCTAAGCAAATACTTTGGATTGCAGGAATAGCTGGCTGGTAGGGTAAAGATATTGCAGGTTTTTCTCTTGAATCTCTAAAATTTCTATTAAAATCAGATGATACATATTAGTTAATAAGCAAATAGGAATTTGTTGGTAAAATATTGCTAGAAACCAAGAGATGCTGCTGAAGACACATTAAGTTTTCTTTCTGTTACTGTGATAAACTCTACGACTAAAAACAACTGGAGAGAGGAAAGGTTTATTTGATCTTTTAAGTTAGAGTCCATGGCTGAGGGGAATCAGGGCAGGAACTTGAAGCGAGAACCTGGAAGCAGGAACTGAAGCAGAAACAGTGAAGAAATAGCTTTTACTGTCTTGCTCATCATAGCTTGCTCAGTCTGCTTTCTTCTAAACCCACCCCACCCTCCCAAAGGCTGGACTACCCACCGGTAGTGGGCTGGGCCCTCCTACATCAGTCCTTAAGAAAACAGCTTAGATAGTCAGAAAACAAATGAAAGAGCCATTTGGGTGTACACCCCCCGACACACACACTTCTGCATTTCAATGGAACTTTTGATACTGCTGTCAATTATTGGGTGTTACAGAATATGTACATAGCTATGCTTCAAAGAAAAATCTAATTATTTGGTGAGATGCCAACTGTAGCTGTGAAAATTCTTAGTAAAGATTTTAAGACTCATCTATAGACCAAGAACACAAAACACAATAGTTGAACCACCAAGTTTCTAAGCAGTATTTGTAAGCTTCATTAAGTAGCTTTTATTAAGGTAAATGGGATCTGTGATGCCAAACTTCTCTGCTGTGCTAATTTAGAGGTAGGAGGAGACAGACTCTTTTTAAAGGAAGGAAACCAGTGGTGAAATGTTATGCTGGTTTGGAAAGTGTAAAAATCATTACAAAGTCTCCATTCTTGCAACCATTCATTGATTTTTTTTAAAACTGCTCACATTGAAAATACATGTTGTTTGAGATATGTTAAGGATATAGTAAAATCTAGCTATAAAGAGACTCACTAGTCCATACAACTGGATGTGAAAAGCATAATCCCAATGGTATTAATATAACTATTGAAAGCAGAAACTGTTACATTCTGGCAACAATACAATAACATAACAGGATTCAAATGAATTAGTTTGTTGTCATGCTACTGCCTAATATTTAAGTGTCTTATTCCAAAGTCCTCTAAGCTATAACATTCTTGTTAATCGTATGCCTAGAAAGTGTTGCATATCAAGAAACCTACTTCATTGGAAAAGAGTAACAAAGAGCCATTCATCAGCAGCCAATAAATCACATACTTTCATAAAAGCAAATTTGTTCCCAATTCAGATCAAGGTCCAGTCATCCACTGTGTAATTGTAATATAGAATAAAGGATATTCACTTCAGCTAGAGGTAAAGTTCAGTTTTGAGTCGATTGTTGCCCTTTATTCATCAATGCAGATCATTCTAGGGGCACACATTTATATTTCAAGGGTATCTTGCGCAGGAACTTCAATATCCATGTTTTCTTTCATGTCCGCTATATTTTCCTCTTGTTTTATTGCTCTGGCTAAGAATTCAAGTACTATGCCAAAGGAGCGAAGAAACCAGATACCATTGTTTTCTCCAATTATAGTAAAACTGCTTTGAGTTTCAACAGATTGCTCACAAAATTATTTTCAATAGAATCTTGGCATTACTTGAAAGTGAGCTAAATATTTTATGGCCCATTATAAACTTGTCTAGGGAAAGGATACCTAGTAACTAAATATATCAACAGAAAAATACAAAGAAATTAAGACTGCACCACTAAAATGAAAACGTAAAGAAGGGAAGACCAAGCTGCTGATTCTTTATCTATATCTTAGAAGTAGTTTTAGTGATACTAGAGGCAGCTTGTTAGCTTATCACCCTTTAGGATGCAAAGGAACTTCTTGCACAGGCTGTCAAAGATTATATGGAAATAGGCTCACAGACTGACAAACGAGACCAAACACTTCTCAGGGATAAATTAGGTTTTAAAAGATGCTTTCAAGGACTAACAGTATACCACTTGTCTTCTTCAAGACTTTCTTGCTTTGTTCTTGTCCCCATTCATTCATGGCAGTAAGAGATGGTCCTGTAGAATGGGTATGCCTTTCCTATGTCTCTTTTGTCCAGTCTCCAGTCTTTTTATTTTGACATACTTTTATATTTTAAAGTTTTTTTACATACCCACCACAGTTCCCCTTCCCTCCCCTTCTCTCACTCACCCCTCAGCTTCCCCTCCCCCCTCCACCAACCATCCACTCCCCAAAGAGGATAGATAAGGTCTCCGGATGGGAGTCAGCAGAGTTTGGAATATCAGATTGAGGCAGGATCTAGTCTCTTCCCTTGTCTGAAGGCTGAGCAAGACATTTATCTATAGAAAAGGAGTTCCAAAAAGCCTATTGATGCACTAAGGATAAATCTTGGTTCCACTGCCAGAGGTTCCACAAAATGCTCAAGCCACACAATTGTCATCCATATTCAGAGGGCCATGCAGATTCCAGCTGTCAGTCTACAGTCAGGGAGCTCCAAGTAGCTCAGGTCAGCTGGCTTTGTTTCCTCATCATGATCTTGACCCCCTTGTTCATATCATCCCTTCTCCCTCTCTCTGACTGAACTCCAGGACCTTGGCTGAGAGCTTAGCTGTGGATCTTTGCATCTGCTTCCATCAGTTGCTGGATGAAAGTTCTATTCTATGACAATTAGGGTGGTCATCAATTTGACTATAGAGGAAGGCCAGTTTAGGAACCCTCTCCACTATTGCCTGCAGTCTTAGCTGGTGTCATCCTTGTAGATTTCTGGGAATTTCCTTAGCACCCATTTTTCCTTAGATCCAAATGGTTTCTTCTGTCAAGATATCTATTTGGTTGTTCCCCCATCAGTCCCTCCCCCAACTCTCCATCCTGTTCTCTCATGTTCTCTTCCCACTTCCCTTTATCCCCCAATTCCCATGCTCCCAATTTACTAGGAGATCTTATTTATTTCCCCTTCCTAGGGGAATCCTTGAATGTCTCTTTTAGGGTTCTTCTTGTTACCTAGCTTCTCTGGGTTTGTGGATTGTAGCCTGGTTATCCTTTTCTTTATGCCTAGTACCCCCTTAACTTATGAGTGAGTACACACTGTGTTTGTCTTTCTGGGATGGGGTTACCTCACTCAGGATAATTTTTTTCTAGTTCTATCCTAGTCTCTAGTCTGAATTGGGATAGGTACAGTCACTGAGACCTTAGATCATAAAGATTTGGTGGACATACATGGCACGCTATTGATGGCAGCTACTTTTTAGATATGCTGCCAACTACAAAGTTGTTTTTACTTTTTTTTTAACTGTCAAATGGGAAGTAGGGAAAAATCATTTAGACATTACCACGCTGCTTGTAGCATAATTTACCTGTATGAAGTCTTAGATTTTACTTTTTAAGTAGCGTTCCTTCACTGTTAAGTATGAAGTCAGTGTCAATTAAAATGTCATTAGCTTAAGCTTGCCATGCTTTTATGTAAATTTTTAATCACCAACAAACAAGGTTTGATTTGCTAAACTCACTTTGTTAGTCTTGCCTTTGAAAAATATTGGATACTTCATAACTTTATAAGAATCAATGTCATCAACTTGACAAATGATATTCTCTAACATCACTGGTAAAAACAGATGGAAGAGAACCAAGTTCAAAATCATGTTACTTAACACTATGGGACAACTCTCCAACTACACTGGGGATGACATTGGCCTTGAAGAAGCTGCACTGTGTAGTAATAAGGAGTATTAAACACTTAGGAATTTAGAAAGAGTTTTGAAAAATATCTGTGCTATTCTTGTGTGTATAAAAACAACAAAAATTTCAGCCATTTCCATGTGCTGTCCTCTCATACTTGAAAGGATAAACTACAGGAACACTGGGATCTGTGAGGAATGAGAGAATTATGTAGTCTAATATTCTTTTGTTATAGATTCGGCTATAGGTTGAATGAGGCTGTATGGATCTAAGGATTCCCAGAAAGAGAAGGTGCTTCACAGAAGCCAAGTCTGATTTTCTCTTCCCTTTTTATTTTTCACCAAAGAATTAGAAAAATCATAAAAGAAAATGATCTCACCCCAGATTGCATCAATAATAGTTGACAGGCTATCACGACTTCTAGTCCCTACATGTAAAAATATGACAAGAATGACAGAATGGTGACCAGAACTCTAGCATGGACATTTAAGACTTGAAAAGTCTCATTTTTAATGGTTTCTTTTTAGTAAATAGGACATGAATGTCTTTGCTCACTGCCCATGATGTCTGGGAATACAAGGAATACTTTGGCTGCCTTACTGCTGGCACTTAACTTCTCCAAGACTCATTTAAAATCAAGAGTCCCAATAATATTCATAAGATTATTGATGGGATAAAAGTAGTGGGTCCACTAAAACACTAATGCTGTTCTTAGAAAACAGTGAGCACTGCAGACATTTCAGCTGTAGCAGTTTCTTCCTAGTTCAAACCATCTAAGAACTTTCTCTTTCCGCTTGAGCTCCTGTTCTGTCCTCCACACAAATTTTCTGGAAAGAGTCAAGGGGTAACTCACAGAATAGCTCAGTGGCAGGGAATGTTCTCTGCCTATTGAGAAATGTGAACTTCTGTAGGCTGGCTCGGGTAAATTGAAGGTATCTAAAGGTAATTTGTCTCAACTTTTATATATTCCCACCCTATGATTACTGATGAAAACCAGCTGGGGCTGGCCCAGGGGTCAGGATGCTGAAGAGACTGGGTGGTACAGAACAGGACAAAGCCACAGGAACGTGGGCAGGTTGTCATTACCAGGAAAAGGGTATGCAAACTTGTTATGATGCAAAATTTTTAATAAGTGCTTCTATTTTACAGTTATTAAAACCAAAAGGATCTAAAATGCTAGTGAAATGTGATGAAGAGGACCTGGTTATCATTTGTAAGGCATTTCTGAGCAAAAATGCTTGAAGACTAATCTATTTTGAAAAAGAGATGATTTATTGCATTTTTTCCCAAAATAAAACTTTATTTCTGGTCTTTTTAAGCATTTAAAATAAATGATGTAGAAATTATGAACAATCAATATAACTAATATAAAGCAATATAATAAAAAGTCACATTTTTAAAGCCAAGAGAGCGATTTTGCTGATTTTATTTACCATTGCCTAGCTCCTTTATTGTTCTTTCTAATCATTTATTCGAGTTTATTTTAAACTTCTCAATTGTAATCTCAGATGAACACAATAAATAATTAAGTATTGATCCATGAGCACAGGATTTAAGAGTTTGTTTATGTATCTATTTATGTTCATCCTTTAGCATAATAATCTCCATAAAAAACTATTGCTACCCCAAAAAGATTACAAGGAAGTAAGGATAGATGACAGAAACAATCATAATTGCTTCAGAGTATAAAATAAAGCTCATTTTAAATGTGAATTTTATTAACATACATAACATACACTAAATGTTTATGTTAACCTATTACATATAACTAGACATATATAAAATATACATAAATATAAACCTATAAAATTGGTTGATGAATAGGCAATTTTCATGATAAGACTATGGCACTTAGAGACTTCTTGTCATCAGACAATGGTGTCACTACTACTTTGCAATTTAGTGTTGTGTTTTGAGCCAATGTAAAATTATAGAGAAAGGAAATTTTTCCACTTGACTTGTCTGAGTGCTGACAGTCTGCATTGATGGGAATACAAATGCTTTGTAACAACAGGAAAGACAATAGCAGTTACATAATGTATTCTTGTTCAGAAGTTGCCTGTTGCAAAACTAACAAGATCTTAGGGTGAAACTCTGGACAAATCTTATCTGATAGATGAAATTAGTGCAAAGGATCCAGGAACTCCGCAGAGCTTTGAGCAGCTCATGCAGTTTGTGCACAGGTGGGGTTGCAACCTGACATCTGCAAGGAATGCCTATGGCCACTTAACCAGTGATCCTGAGACCACTGTATTTCCTAACTGAGAAAAGACAATTTATCTCTTGTGTTAATAAGAAATAGATTCTCCCAAAAAATTCACAGCACAGATATCAACAATCTTGATAAGAACAAAGGAGTTGTTGGAACTACTAAAAATAATTAAAAAGATTTTTATATGCTCAAAATTCTTCCTATTGACTTCATTGGAATTATGTAAGCATTACAGATGTGGAACTATTAGCAGTACAGACAGTGAACAACCCAGTTAAAAATGTATTGTAGAAAGAAAATAGAAAGAGATCATTGCTGGGGTAAGAGATTGTGGAGTAATAGTGGAATAGCAGAATGCAAATGATCTAATAAGGGTGCTGGGAAAAGGGGGTAATTTAACTTTAAGAGGGGAGGGAGAGTAAGGATGTCTGAAAAGGTCATAAAAAATCATACCAGTAACTATCTACCTAAAAATAACTATATAATATAACCTATATGTAAGTCTGTGTATAAACAAACAAATAGAGTCTAAATGAAAATTTCTCATCTGAACTGACAATGCTCCTCCCAAAAGGCAAAGACGACCTATAAATAACAAAAATAAAACCACCACCAAGAACAACTTCTGAGTGATTGGTCAAGGTTGTAGGAGAGGCTTCAAAACATTGCAGAGTTTTACTATTGCCCTTGGGTGCCACTCTGAGAGGCTGAAATAGCTATTGTTGAGGACATCACGCATTTCAGATACATGGCTCAGAGGCCCCTGAGCTGGAACTGACCTTAATGCCTCCTCCCTGAAGACTAGCTTTCATGGTACCAGAAAGTACCTTGTGAGCTTCTAAAGAAGGGAAGCAACTTATAGTCATACGTCCTATGAACTACAAAAATGACTAGCATGACACACTAACCACGGGGTGCAATAGTGGCATGCATATCTTGACTGGTTTAACCAACAGCTTTCTAATTAGACTTAAGACCCACTGGGTAGGAGCAAAACCACACTTGGTACTACAAACCTATCCAATTCCCTAGGGCTAATGAAGACATGGGTCTTGAAGGAGAACCTACATACACCACTTTACAATCAATCAACACACAGAGTTGTTTATCACACTCCTAAGGATACATCTACAAAACAACTACTTTCCCCCTGCATCCCTTTTATTATATTTTTTTATTTAATTTTTTAAACAAGCCCACCACTGTTTCCCCTCCCTCTTCTCTTTGCAGTCATTCCCAGATTTCTCTCACCTCATACCCCCACTCACTGCCCAGAGAAGGGAAGAACTCCCAGGCTGGGTCAATGAAGTCTGATATATCCAGTTGAGGTAGGACCAAGCCCCTCTCTGCAATGTCAAGTCTGAACAAGGTGTTCCTTTGTAGGAAATGAATACCAAGAAGCTAGTTCATGCACTAGGAATAAAGTGTTGTCCCCCTGCCAGAGACTCCAAAACTGCCTATGTCATTCAACTGTCAACCACTTTCAGAGGGCCTAGTTTAGTCTCATTCAGCTTCTCCAGTTGTGACTTCAGAGCCTGTGACTTTTATCTTAGCCATTCTGACAAGTGTAAGGTGTTATCTCAAAGTTGTTTTGATTTGCATTTCTCTGATGACTAAAGTTGTTGTTGTTCAATGTTTATAGCAGCATTATTTGTGATAACCAGACCCTGGAAACAACCTAGATGCCAGTCAACTGAAGAAAATATTTTTAAAAATCTGATACATATGCACAATGAAATACTAAAAGATATGACATACTGAAATTTGCAGGCAAATGAATGGAACTAGGGAAAATCATCCTGAGTAAGGTTACATAGACCCAGAAAGACAAACATTTTATGTACTCACTCATAAGTGCATTTTAGACATAAAATAATGGATAACCAGATTACAACTCACAAAACCAGAGCAGTTAAGTAACGAGGAACCTAAAAGAGACACCCATGAGCTCCTCTGGGAAGGGGACATATATAAGATCTTCTGAGTAAATATAAAACAACTTCTATATCAAAAGCTCAGAGAACTTGCAGAAGAGGTGTTTTGTAAGAGCCAGGGGATTAGGGAGCTTGCCATAAGACTGTGTCTCCTAGCAATGTCAGAAACTGCACACCAAAGTAAGGTTTTGCCATCATGGCTACCTAAGTATGAACTGAGCTGAACTAAGACACCAATAGACAGGCCAAAGTGGACAGGAGAAATCCCATGAGGTCTCCAGCTTACACAAAGAACCGCAGGCAACTAAGCAATGGTGAGAATGGGAGAAATAGCCTTCCACGGGGAAGAGCACACCAACTGGATATGCAATCAAATAGTCAGCCCTGAAAACATATATACAAGCAACATTATATAGTGGAAGAGCTTGTGTTTAGGAATATATAAGTATATATGTGTATTAATGTAACAGCATTAATGAGAAGAGAGGTTGTGAATTTGAAAGAGATCAAGGAGGAGTATAGAGTACATGGGATGATGTGGAGGTAAGAAAGTGAAGAAAGAAATTATAAGTTACAATTGCAAAGATATAATAAATAAATTTAAAATTTATCTATCCATCCTTCCATCATATCTTAACCATCCATCTATCCATCTATCTACTTATGTACCTACCTACCTAACCCCCAACACACAGTTTGAGCTGGGGAGATGCTCAGTTGGTGAAGTTTTAAAAGCATAAGTAAAAGAAAAATTTCTTAATTGAACAATTGTTTGATACTTGTGAAAGTCTGATCTTTTGTCCCTTTGTCACATGATGCAAACTCATGTCTTCAGTTTTTTATTGACCATCAATATATTGTAATAAGAACAAAGAGTTATACAGCAATACCCCAAGTTCTTCAGAAGCCTCTCCATCATAGCCTGGTTCTCTGTGAGTCTTCTAGATGTACCATTTTTCACAGAATATTAAGCTCATTCTATCTCCAAATATGGCCCAGAGATCTACAAATGTTCTTCATTAAGAGGGGAATTTCCTTCCTTAAAAACAGCTGTTCATTCACATATAGATTTTGTTAAGTTTATAGATCATTCATCTTGTTCTCCTGCATATTCATATTGACATGGAAAACCTTTATTTTGGCAAATTTCTTTAGAATGCTTGTGGATTACATACCAAGCTGTATTTACATGGGGTAGTGTAAATATTGACCCAGATTTTTTCACACCAAAACAAATGAATGAAATTAAATACCAATAATGAATCTATAAATTTGCCATATGGTGAATGCTATACTTAAAGAAAGCACAAACACTGCAATTGATTTGAGGTGAATATTCTTAATGAGCAACCCATTTTTCAAATTCAATTATGCTGCACAAATAAAAGAAATACAATTGGATAAAACTAATTTCCTCCATAATGTAACTTTAAATCAATTTTTTCCAATTTTTAGCATTTAGCATTTCAGTTTAATGAACTAAAATTATCTTTGCATTTATATTTGATAGTTTCTATGAGAGAAATTGAAATTGCTACAATAAAATATTATAAAACATTGGTTAACAAAAAGAAAATATTCAGACATTGCTGTAAAACCAACAGTCTAAATTAAGAGGAAATAAAAATTCAACTCTGTTTTTTAATCTGAAAGCTATTTAATGGCCAAGAAAGATCAGGTCAACTAATTATTTTCCTCTTTCTCTCACTATTAAATGAAGCAGAATTATGGTAGATAACTGCTAACATGACTGGTTGTCCTTATTATTGTTAAGGTTGCCAAATGACAATTATTCGTAGGAGAGCTTAACATTATGACACAATCAGGCATGACAGGGATGTAGGACATTCATCATTTTGCCTGTCATCCATAACATCCAATGAATTTAAATCAAACCAGTTTTCTACCAGCTTTATATGCTTGTCCTGGGTTGTATATCACATCATATATTAAATTTTTTAGTTTTCATCAAGTCACCTAATTACATTATACAAGCCATAGTACTCTGGAGGATTATGTTTGGCACTGAACATAGAAAATAATGAAATGCTCTTTTTTCCTTTGATTTCTAAAGTTGTGTTTGGAATTGAACCTGAGCAGAGAAGCACACTATGGTTGAAGCAGCTTTTATTTCTTTTTCCCAGAAAAGACCTCTAAGATGATGAGAGAAATGATTCAGTGTTGTATAGAAAAATGAACACTGGTTCAGGGAAGGTCTGAAATTCAATTTTAGCATTGATATCTATTAAGGTATCACTAGACAAGTTATTTTATCTGTCTTAGGCTCAGTGTTCTTGTTTGGAAAACAAAAACACAGCAACTGTTTCTTTTTCTATGTATTTGTACTTCTCTAGCTTAAAACAACAATGAATTTATCATTTGTGAGACATGCTTGAAATTCACCTATAAATTGATGGCTGCTCTTTTTCATCACTAAGGGGCTCAAATATTACTTATGCCTGGAACAATAAAGATAAGATTCTATTAGAAGGAATCTAGGAACTTGTATGCTTCAAGGCTCCTTAGGGTAAGTTCAGTACACAGCTAGGGTAGAATGCTCTATTTCCAGGTCCTATATTTAATATGACATTAGGACATGAGATATATATATATATATACATATATATATATAATCCTTAAGTGTTTTATTTTCTCAGTTCTGTGTATCATTTTCCAATTTATTTATTGAGCAATCATTATGTAAAATTCTCATTTCAGCAATGTAAGATTAAAAATTAAATAAGTCATAACTTCTGTCATCAAGAAATTTATTCCAGTATATATTTGAGTTACAAAAGTTTTGTGATCATCATACATATGGCAATCCTATTCAAAAGCCAGGCAGAGAACTAGATGTTAATGTATCTAAAAATTACAGAGGTATGAAACAAGTATGATGGGGCAGCAATCTCCATTTTCTCCATTTTATTTCATATAAATTTTCTTAATGTAGAGCTCATTTTTCTTTCAATAGATCTCATTTTAATAAGTGGGATTGTCATATGGCATATCAACCGAGGATGATATGGAATTAAATCTGATGGCTATGTTCTTACTACCTGACTTTTAAGATTAGATACATTGGCAAACCAAAGTTATAAACTAAACAGGGAAAGGGAATTGAAAATTCTGTCTTCTTTTTGCTTTACAAAATGTGAACAATGGTGTTAAAAGAGTGAACAATATCATGCATGTTCATATGTATAATTTGTATATTAAAACTTCCACAGTGATTTAATTTTATTATGATTGTACAATGTTTATTTTTGATTATATAATTTTTATATAACTTATATATTGATTTTGACAGGCAAATTATATCTCCTTTACTATTGTTTAAACCATTCTAGCTTAGCTTATGATGAACAACAACAACAAAAAAGATATTTCCAAATGGGCCACCATCCTTAAATAACTTAAGGTATTATGGGTGGTCTGACTTTATACTTGGCAATCTTAAGAAACAGGACATTCTAAATGGAATGGGTGTAATACAGTGTCACTGAAGAATCACAGAGGCCAATGTCTATGAATAGCTTTGGCTATGATTTTTGTTTATATTATTAAAGTGTTAAATCTCATTAAATAATCAATATAATAAAATACAATACAAATAACATCTACTGTATTGATTTTCTTGTGCTGGATATTCTGAGATTATGAGACAGTGAGTTAATGTGATTTTCACATGGAAACGTGATAATGTCACAAGAAAATAGAATCAATGCTCGGTGTCCAGTACATGACACAGTAAGACTTTTTTTCTTATAGTTTGGTCATTGCTGCCCCCTTTTTACTATGGAAGAGTTAGGGTACTCTTTTGATACATAGCCAAATATGTCACAAGGAGTTATTAATAAAGTTATTCAGTGGAAATGGTGTTATTTGGTTGAAAGAATATTTCAGGTCTAAAGTAAGCATTGATTTAGAAAGAAGCTTAGAATTAGAGTTTCATGCCTTGAACTATTACTCCGATATTCAACTTGAGTATAAACATCACAGATTTCTATAGATTCTAATTTTATACTGTTTTCATGGTTCTTAATTTTCTAAAACATTTAATTGGACACAGAATTATATTCATTGCAAAAAGAGATTTAAAATACACTCTTGATTTATCCAATTCGTAGTTTAAAAACCTTTGATTTCGGAATGAAACATTTGCTCAATGGTTAAGAGCACTGGGAATTTTGTCTGTGTTGTGGTCTGCTGTCTATGGCATCTGATGTTGGTTGGTTCGAGAGGTGGGGTTCACATCTAGCTGGCTAGAATGGATCATGGAGTTCCCTGGTGGGAAAGAGAGGCCCTCAGAGGAAGAGGAGGGGTAGGGGTGGTGTGGCCCTTTTCGATCAAAAGTGGACGGTGGTGGTGTGTTGCAGTTGTTTGGAGTTCTTTCAGGTTTATATCCTTAATATCTATCCATGAGTTTTATTTTTAATAAATGATAAAATAAATTGTGATAGCCTTTCAAGAGGATCTGGGTTTGATTATTCCCAGTATCTATAAAGAGCCTCACAAATGTCTGTAACTCTAGTTTGTGGAAATCTGATGTGGTCTTCTGGACTTGGAAGGACACTGCATACATATTTTGTATGGATATACTGGCCGACAAAATAAACATACACAAAATATAAAAACATAAGTAAATACATTTTTAAAATGTTTGATTTAAAATATTTTCTTTTTGATTTTTATCAAACATTTTTTATACTTCATTTCTCCCCTTCGTTTCCTTTCTTTGATGCTGCCTTTGGGGCAAGGCATCCAACATCCAACCCTACATGTAAGAGGTTGATTGATGCTATATTATGTTTTCATTTTACTTCTATGCTACTTTAGCTTATATTTTTATTCTTAAGTCTTTATTTTTTCAAAAATGTTTGATTCCTGTTAGGTTTTTTAATTACTAAATTAGATGTTAGGATTATTCCATTTAGTTTCACACCTTGTCTGTTGAAATTGCTACTATTTTTCCTAACTATAGCCCATATACTTTCTGATTTTAACTAATTTTCTCCTTATATTACCCACAATACCCTCTTTTTTAACACAACTATAAAAATATACACTTTTATTAATTTTAAAATTCTCTTTATGCTAATCATACAACAAATCCATTTTTTCTATTTAGTTTTTCCTGTTTTTTTTGTGTTGTTAAATACTAACTCCTAGTCTTATTTATTTTATTTTTTTAATTCCTGCCCTTAATAATTACTAGATTAATACAAATACCTTACATGCTGATTGTGCCTTTATTATTCTCAAATTATTAGAGCTAAAGAGATGTAGCTGTTAATTTACCATTTTATATTTACATACCAAGTCTACAACCATTAGTGTTGGTTGCTTTTATAATTAGCATTCTACTCTCAGAATGATACTGGAGCTCTTCCTTAAAACTTTAATCATCTTGATAGAGACTTAACTACTGAGGTCTAGTTCCTGTCTGCTTAGGAGAAATGACACTTCACCCTTACTATATGGTCCCACTTAAATATGAAAATACTTCAGCTGAAGAGTATGATGAGAAAACAAAAATTAAATTGTGACCTAATTCTTTTTTTTGTTATTTTTTTTATTTTTTTCTTCTTTATTTTGTATTTATCAAAAAAAAACAGTAAAAAGAATTTTTTTAAAAAAAATGTCGAAGAGTTAACAATAACTATACAGAGGATAATAATCATAAGCATGGCTTATCAAGGGTGGAAATGCAAATAAGATTATTACACATATAATTTCTTTGTGTTCAGCTTTCCCTCTGAATTCTTTTTTTCCATCCCTGTATATCCTTATTGAAGGTCTCTTCCCCCTCCCACCACATCTGATCATTTTTCTTCCCTGCAACTCCCCATCCCCTCCCTTGGCAGGGAGCCGACAGTCCTATGGTCACACTGGCCCAACAATGCTTGGATCAGTCTTCACTCCCGGCCAAATCCAGTTTTGTCCCCCCTCCCTCAAGAGTGAGTCAGGTGTTCCTATAGATGGACTGGGGTTTGAAGGGTCAGTCCAGGGTGTTTCTGATCCCAAGCTATTCAGT
>PVIH01001384.1:0-32378 GCA_004025045.1 Sigmodon hispidus
CACATCAGCACTGTGGGGACCCACACATCCACATCAGCACTGTAGAGACCCATACATCCACATCAGCACTGTAGAGACCCACACATCCACATCAGCACTATAGAGACCCACACATCCACATCAGCTCTGTGGGAACCCACATATCCACATCAGCACTGTGGGGACCCACACATCCATATCAGCTCTGTGGGAACCCACACATCCACATCAGCACTGTAGAGACCCACACATCCACATCAACTCTGTGGGAACCCACACATCCACATCAGCACTGTGGAGACCCACACATCCACATCAACTCTGTGGGAACCCACACATCCACATCAGCACTGTGGAGACCCACACATCCACATCAGCACTGTAGAGACCCACACATCCACATCAGCACTGTGGAGACCCACACATCCACATCAGCTCTGTGGGAACCCACACATCCACATCAGCACTGTGGGGACCCACATATCCACATCAGCACTGTGGGAACCCACACATCCACATCAGCACTGTGGAAATGCCAACAAACTTTCCTTGTTGAGAACAGAAAGACAGATGAAAGCATTCCAGACTTGTTCCAACCACTCAAAACCATGGAGCAGCATTAGAGATCAGGTTAACTAAAGCAGGAGGGTTACTGAGTCTGAGCTATCCTCGGAGAGCTACAGAGTGATTCCCAGATAGTTCAGGCTACAGAGTGAGGCCCTGTCCAAAGAAAATAATTTAAAACAAAAAAGAAAGAAAAAAGGAAAGAACAGGAGAAAGAGAAAAGGGAAAGAAAGAAGAGCTGGGTAGAGAAAAGGGGAGAAGGGGGAGGGGAGGGGTAAAAAGACTGGAGGCAAAAGGGAAAATGTAAGAAAGGAAGAGGAAATGACATAAGAAAGGAAGAGGAAATGACATAAGAAAGGAAGAGGAAATGACATAAGAAAGGAAGAGGAAATGACATAAGAAAGGAAGAGGAAATGACATAAGAAAGAAAGAGGAAATGACATAAGAAAGAAAGAGGAAATGACATAGGAAAGGAAGAGGAAATGACATAGGAAAGGAAGAGGAAATGACATAGGAAAGGAAGAGGAAATGACATAGGAAAGGAGGAAAACGGAAATAGGAAAGAAAGAAAAGGGGAAGACGAATTTAGCTAGTGATGCTGAATAAATGAAACCTTACTTAACTGACCCTGAAGTAATTTGTTCAGAATTAGCCATGTGTGACCAGGGTTATATAGCACAGCTGTAAAGAACAGCTATTCACTTCTTCTTGGCCCACCCCTAACATCCACACACCCAGGCCAAGGAAATAGAACATGCACCACATTTAGGCACTTTAAATTTTTATATCAAATTAACTAATTTTTAAATAAAACATGTTCCCTTTTCCTGAGCTGATAAATATCTCTACCTACTGACAAAACTGAAAATCATGCAAAGAAACCTGAGCAGCATCAACACTAAATCAAATGAACTTCACTTTCCTGGAGCCTGGGGAAATGGGGAGACTGTTAAAAGCCTGATCCTACATTCTATGCCTCCACCCTCCCTACTTACACACACACACACACACACACACACACACACACACACACACACCAGGTGCTGCAGGAAAAAGCCTCCTAGATCAGGTTCTGCCCTTCTGCCATGTAGATGACAGATAAGCCACATCCAACTGCTGTAAAGAGCCTGGGCAGCTGCAGCCTTCAGGCCTTCTCACTAAGAGCCCACCCCTCTCTCTTCCTCTTCTGCTGGAATCAGAAGCAACCCGAATGCAGACACACAGCATAGATCACATATTAAATAAGTCTGCTTCCAGTGGGTCCAGAACCATCACCCTCTGTCTCAGAAATCCTTAAAGGCAGAGACCACCTCTGTCTGATAGAACTTGAAGACTCTTGCTTCAGACCTCCACCATGCCATGCTTGTCTGTCTGTGAGAGACAACTTAGCTTCTCTCAAACCTACCCACTTCCTCTCTCCCCCTAGACCTAATGATAGGCAGGGAGGTTGGTAAGTAGAAGAAGGCTACCCTCCCCCTTCCCAACCCTCAGCCCCTACCCCGCACTCCAGCTCTGCAGGCCAGCCTTCCTGATTCACAGACACAGAAAGAAAACACCCAGGTTTTCACCATTCTTGAAAGGTACCTCTAACTCAATAGCAGCTACTGCCACGCCTGTCCACCCCTCCCCACATATCCTCCCCAGCAAGCTCTGGAGTCCAGAAGCCATAGATCTCTCCTACCCTGCCTACTTCAAGCAGGGTAGGTTTTGTACCACTCTGATACAATATTCTTTACTTTTTTCCTCTTTTTTTTTTTTTAACCTTATCACCATGGTCATTTTGGAGCGTCAATGACCTTAGTTCAGTAACCATAGCAACCAACTCAGCAGAACAAGATAAGGGTATCTAGGTCTGTAATAGTGGTAGCTACTGATACCTCCCATCAGGAGAAGCAGCAGCAGTTGGTAGTCCAGCTATTACTCCTCCTTTTCTTTCCCCAACTATGGGGGATCTGGGTGGGTGCTGGGGTACCTACAGAGAAGGTGACTCCATGAGGCAACTTCCCCAAAGTCATCATCTGTGATGTGTGGAACTATTCGGTGATGCAGCTATGTTCACACTTGTTTCTGTCTCTCTTCACCCATCCTGCATAAGTGAATTCAGTAAACTCCCTGGCTCCCCAAGCTGCACTTTTGTGGAACTGCTGCTTTGGTCTGTCGTCTGTGGGTATATCTTGAGTAAATAGATGTCTTCTGTAACCAGGATGCACTAGACTCCATGTCGTTAAAGACAATGGCTTTTCAGACTGTGCTATGCCCTCCATTTTATATGTAGATTTTGATTCCATCCTGGGGACAGAGAGGGGCTATGTACCTGGGTGAACACATGACTAAGACTGTCTACTCAGTACCACTCATGAGGCTCAAGCTGATAACTTAATCCTGCGAGTAGAAAATGTGCCACTTATAAATTTAGTGGAGTGAATTGAGACTATAGGGGAACACGAAGACCAAGTCCAAAAACTAAAACACATCAGACTGAGTAAAGAGTGCAACACCCTGACTTGGACCCATGATGTTTACCCAGCACTGTAATGGCACATGTACTAAGGACCAACAGGCAGAGCACTCCCAGGTGTCTCTGGGATTTCAGTTCAGCTCTGTCCCCACCGGTGACATAGCGTACACAACTGCTATCTACCCATCTTCCTGATTCCTATCTGGACCTGTCATCTATCTGTGTGCCAGCTGACTATAGACCTGATCCTGCCCTATAACCTCTCAGCCAGACTCAATGCTGCCACTTCACTTTCACATTCATTGAGTGACAGCGGCCCGACAATGGCAGCCTTGTAATTGTCTCTAATTTGGGCTCCTTGTCTTATTAATGAAGACTCTGCTTACATTTTTATCTGCCTGCTTCAGAAACCTCTGGAAATTCTGCCCCAAGCCTTTTTAACCTTTTGTATCTATTTAGTAGAATGTGTGCATATACATGTTTACCCTGTGATATATGATGTGAGAGTTAATATTAATCCCTAAGACTGAAATAAAATAACCTGTGCTAACCTTGACCCAATTACCAATCTGGCAAATTGCTATCATTAAAATTGCTTTGTGATTTATTGTTATTCAATAAGTTCTGCCTTTGTGGAAAGAGACATGGTATACATGTTTACCTATGTTGCTGACATAGCATATGCAGGACATCTTTCCCATTTTAAAAAAAAAAAAAAAAAAAAAAAAAAAAAAAAAAAAAAAAAAAAAAAAAAAAAAAAAAAAAAAAAAAAAAAAAAAAAAAAAAAAAAAAACTCTTCCAAATTCCAAAACTCTGAGGATCCACAGACTGGAAGGCCACATCTAAACTAATCGTCTCTCATCTATACATAAAGACAGTTGACATACCCACACCCTCCAAACACCTCTCCAGGCTACTCTTTGGAAGAGTAGGATGAGAGCCACAGTCCTCATTCCCATCACAGGGAGCCCACAGATCTCACCATCAGAGATGTTGTCCCAGTAAGGAGCAAGGAACTCGAACTGGCCCAGTTGGATGATGTTGAAGAGCTCATCCTGGTCCCTTTCAGGACTTCTGAAAGGGGGGAATCCACACAAGAGGATGTAGAGAATCACACCTGCAGCCCACATGTCCACCTCCAGGCCATAACCTGCAAGAACACAGAGACAGAAAAACCCCCAGACAAGCAGGTCAAAGGTGATAAATTCTATCTCTTGAACTATGCAACAGCAAAACCAAAAGAATCCTTCCTCATTTAAGTTGCCTTTGTTGGTTATTTTGTCACAGTGAAAAGACAAGTAACAAATGCAATGACTGATTATAATATAATGTAACTTATTAGTGACAAGATGTACAAAGTAACTGTCATAGTTAGCTTTAACTGTCAACTTTCACATAGCTTGGAGTCCCTTGAGAAGAGAGTTCCAAGGTGTATGTGAGCCTGTGAGCAGTATCTGTAGAGAATTGTCTTGATTATTAATTGATGTAGGTAAATTAGCCAAGCCCACTTTGGGCACTACCATCCCTAGGCTTGAGCTGAATAAAAAAGCTAGTTAAATATGAACCTGTGAGCAAGCCATCAAGCATCACTCTGCCTTGGTTTCTACCATATTCCCTGGTTGTGAGTAGGTTGGAATAGCAAGCAGTCTGCTTTGGGTACCCACCTGGACTTTCCTAAGTGATTAACTATGTCCTGGAAGTGAAAAATGAAATAAGCCCTTTCCCCATACATGGGTGGCTTTTCGTAGTCATAGCGTTTGCCACAGGAATAGGATGGAACAGAGACGCCCAGTAGAAGCTTTTATGTACCTCACCTACCACCTTCCCACAAATGGATGTGTACACATTTTCAAGCACTTTCTAGACTTTTCAACTTTAGGAAATAGATTTAAATGGACATTACTAAGCCTCACAATAAGTTTACCAAGACACAAATCAATAAGAGACTAAAGTGAATAGGAAGTCCCTCATGACACCTTTGGGGACAACTCAATGATGACTGATAAATTCTCAAGCACTGTTAACTCTCTGGGACAGATTCTTCTTCTCCGCCTTCTCTTAAAACTTTTCCTTGGCCTCTAAAACATGCTCTTTTGTAATCCAGTTTCATCTTCTATGCAGCCCAGCCCTCTACTGACCGCCTGCCCTCCTGCAGGCAGGACCCATGACATGCTCAAGCTTAATTGTCCTTGTCCTGGCATTGCTGCAGAGCCACCAGCTCCCCAGTTTAATCATCAGGTTAAAGAGTCTCAATATGACATATTTATCCAGGACTTCCTATCCTTGCCAACTGGACACAGTGTGGGTCTATACTGATATCTCTCTATATATACTAATGTCCCTATACTGATGCAGTCTATACTGATGTCTCTGTTCTGATGTGGCTCTATACTGTTTTAGTTGTGTGCTTTTGCCATAAACTTATGCTGATTTGATTTGTCACTTATCTAATTCATCTTTGCTTAAATTAAAATGTCCTATGTCTTTTGGTATACTCTTGTACCATTGTCATTATAGAACAGTGACCATGACACCCATCATTCAAAATCTAAACACTTTCCATTTGGGATAAGTCTAGACTCAGCATACCCAACCCACTGACTCTCTACACCCAATAAGACTAGTCTCAAGTCTCTACTCCCTAGACTCACACATGCTGTCTCCTCATCACAGCTTCCAGGGGCCTGCATTGATGGGCCTTCCACCTATGCTAAGCTTTCAACCCATCCAGAGCCAATAGGTAAATTCCCTTCACAATGCAACAACTGTTGAGTTATCATCCATCTATTTTATTGCTTAAATGCTTTTCAAAATATGTTGCCAAGATAGTTCATCTGATTCTCACAAATGAGGAATGAATATTCATGGAGTTTGAAATAAAACCTCTTTGCCTTTAGATGAAGGTTGATCAAGGAATTTTTAAACTTTTAGCATAAGAAATGTTTCCATTTTCTCCCCCACTGGTATTTCTGGGTACCAATATCCTTCTTTGAGCAGAATTCCTCTCCCAGTTCTCCATCTTTTATCTCATTGTCCTGCAAACACACACACACACACACACACACACACCCCACATACACACACATACATACACACATACACACACAAACATACACACATACACACACACATACATACACACACATATACACACCTACATATACACACACATACAAATAAATAAATAAATAAATAATTTTTTTAGCAAGCATAAGATTCAGCTCTCTGAGAATTTTTTAACTGTTCCTTACTGAAAAGCACTACACAAGGCATTTGTTGGTTGCTAAGCTTGAGCAGAGCAAAGGGTAACACTTACCTTTCTCAGAAAGAATTTCAGGAGCTACGTATGTGGGTGTCCCACACACAGTAAATATAGGCCTCACCACATGTTTGGCCAGGCCAAAATCAGCCAGCTTCAAGGTGGTAGACTTGTCTTCATTTCGTTGAACCTAGAAAGAGCAAAACATCCCAACTGTGATAGAAACAAGGGATAGTGAGACAATGTGTGTGTGTAACCAGATTAAAGCAGCAATAACCCACGGGAGCTATAGAGTATCCCAGGACAAACACATCCAGCTGAACCTCAATGCAACCGCTCACATTTTCAACCAAAGAACCAGATTCATGTTCACTGTGCCATCCAGCACAGCATTGCCATGTTACCAAATGATGTTCAAATCCATTGATCAAAACCCAAGTTCTCAGTTGTACAGGGCACATGTGTATAGCCAACAGCACCCTGTGAGTTGGGTACCATGCTGGAGAGTGTAAATGAAAAGTATTTCTACTGGGCAGCACTGCATTATAACAAGGATCAGTGGTACTTTGAACATAAACTAACTTATATAAGAAGAAGAAAAGATCTGGACAGTGATATGTCTCAGTGGGCAAAGGTGTTTGCCTCCAAAACTAAGGACCTGAGCTTAATTGCCCAGCCAGACCCACATGGTTTAAAGTGAGAGAACTTAACTCCAGCCTACACATAGGATGTGATGCACACTCCTACCCCACTTCAAATAAATAAATGTATGCTGCACTCCACCTGACACAAACAATGAGTGTTCAAACCTAGTACTATCTTCCTGCAAGTTCAAGATTCCTGGTACTTCCATACAATAGAAGCTGATTCCGTCTGGGGAAAAATTAAGACACCAGACACAAATTCAAACTCTGGACTCCTTTATAAGAGTAAGCACATATCTATGTAAAACCAAAGACCAACTGTTATAGAATATTATTTTAACTAGGTAAAGATGTGTTACATTTGTTTATGCTGCAGCATATTACTTTTAACTATGTAAAGGTGTGTTACATTTGTTTAATTATGTAAAGATGTGTTACATTTGTTTATGCTGCAGCATATTACTTTTAACTATGTAAAGGTGTGTTACATTGTTTAATTATGTAAAGATGTGTTACATTTGTTTCACGTTGCCTGCCTAAGGCACCTGATTGGTCTAATAAAGAGCTGAACGGCCAATAGTTGGGCAGAGAGAGGAATAGGTGGGGCTGCCAAACAAATAATAAATAGGAAGAGAAAGCTAGGCTCGAGAAGAAGGAGGACGAATGGGAGAAGAGGGAGGAGAGAATGAGGGTCACACCTGGGGCAGGACACCGGGCGGACATCAGGCAGCCAAACATAGAGAAGCATTGAAAGGGAGAATAGACAGAAGGAAGAAAGGTGATAAGCCAAAGGCTAAAGACAGATAAACAGGCTAATTTATGAGAGCAAGAAATGAGCTAAACGAAGGCCAAGCATTCAAAACTAGTAAGTCGTGATTTGAGAGCTGATTGGTGTCCCAAAAGAGAAGCTTAATATAATCAACTGTCCATATCAGACCACAGATGCCAGTGGACAAGGCCAGGTGATGGGCATAGCTGTTATTCAAGCACTAGACAAAAACTTAGAGGGTTTATCCAAGAAAGAGGCTCACTATTACTGCCATGCCTGCAAGAACACACAGCTTGTCTGCAGCTCACACCCTTGTGCTTCTTCTGGACCTGAACACAGATCTTCTGCACTCCTGACAGCACTTAGGGACAGAGCCCAAGGGGGAATGGTGGGTCTCTCTGTGTCTCAGTCATGGTGGCAACTGGCAGTGCAGGCTGGGGCAACCATTCTGTCTTTCCTTGCTAGGTAGACAGCTCAATGCTTGGGGTCTTTAAGAATGCACCTCTCCCTTGTAACCCCCCTCCTAAAATGGGAAACTGAAATAGCAGAATTGTTTCTACAGATCAAAAGAATGGAATTTGAGAGGACTCTCTGGCCTCAGGTAGAAGACATGACTTTCTGAACTCCCCAGAAGATTGTAAAAATCACTATCTAGCCACAAGCTTTCTGATAAAGAATAAGAAAATAGTAGTGTGACCTACTTAATCCTAGACTTAATCCATGAACCTGTCAATACCAGGGCAGAAAAACCCTTCAGAGAAAGCTGTCTATCTAGAGAATTTAGAAATAGGATAAAGCCTGCCTAAGATGTAGGTACCAAAGTCTGCACATTGATGCTTTTGACCATTGCCTACTCTCCCGACTTGGAACACAGAGTGATTATTTCACTGTAATCATGGCCTTCTCCACACCATACTCTGTATAGAGCCTCAAAATTCTTTCATTGGAGATTCCAAAGGGGGAGGCAGAGGGAGACCCTGATGACATGCTGATGATGTCATATTTTCACGCATGTGGTTCTGCCAGTGAACTGACATCTCTTCAAGGTTCGAGTGTCTTAGTTGATAAGTCTGGGTCAAGACTGACATATGAAAGAAAAAATGACAGAGAGAAAGGCTGGAAACTCTTCCCAACAAGGCTAGCATCTGGGGAAAAGCATGCTCAGGAACAGTGCTCTACCCAGGTTCCTAACTGCCCATCAGAGGAACTTCTGACTCTGACCCCACTCCGACTCATTTCCTTTATGTTCCATACTTTTCTCCTAATCAACTCTTGTGTCTGTCACTGCTACATGCCCCGGGGCCAGCACTCTGTTCTGAGAACCTGAAAACCCCAGTGGGTACCCTGCAGACTCCCATCCAAGCTGCTACATACATATCATTGTCTCCTAAACTAACCTGGCCAAGAAGAAACCATAGTTTCAGACCCCACACAGAGCTCTGCCCACTCTACACACAGAGACAGATGCAGCCTGAAAGAAAGAACAGAATAATTTGGGCTAAAAATTCTAGTTGGGGAGAAAAGGAAAATAAAATATTGTCAGTGCCTGGAACTGCCAGATGGACCATCCACATCCATCATATTTACTAGGGAATTGTTGAGAAAAAACTGTTCCCCTCAAAAATGTTTGCAAATATTACCATCCAAATGATTGGCATTAAAAGCATCAAAATAAAATGAATATTCCTATCAAAAAATTAACTGGAAACTCTCCGTTCTAAAGCCTAGCCCCAACGTTCCAGCAGAGACCATATGAAATGTTCTGAGAACTCAGACTTTTATTTATAATTGTATAACGTTCAATGTCCCGGATAAGTTATCCAAACATCACATCAATGTTTAAAGGATTGTATGGGCCTGTCGGAAACATAATATGCTGCTCTTTTCTCTCCATAGCTCAGCTTTTCCCAGCTGGAACACCAACCATTGCTGAGAAGGACCAGTGTGGCTAAGAGTCCAGCTTCTACAGGCAGGGTGAGCATGTATTCTTGTGAGAGGTACATGGGCACGTATGTGTGGAGATACAAGTACCTATGCAAGCCTGAAGACATTTGTTCATTGGTTCTCTCTCTCTCTCTCTCTCTCTCTCTCTCTCTCATATTTAATGAGACAGGATCTCTCACTGAACTTGACATTTCAGCTAGGCTGTTTGGCTAGCACATTCCTAATACCCACCTGTCTCCATTCTCCAACATAATGATTACAGGTGTGCAGTCATGCCCAGCACTTATGTGGGTGCCAGGGATTTGAACTCGGGTCTTCTTGCTTTCATAGCAAGCACTCTTACCCACTGACCTGTCTCCTCAAAGAAAGCTGCCATTAACTTTAACTGTATAAATAGCTTTGTTCCACTCAAGGGTATGTTGTGTGTGAGGATTTGGGTTTGGGTTTGGTTTTCAGCAGGTGCCTTAATTCTTTGTGGCAGGCACTCCCCTGTCAGCAAGTCAGACCTCCACCCAAATGGGAAACCTATCTAACGCTTCTTCCCACCAGACACTTGTTCACCTTAGATCCATTCATGCTGACCCAGATGTTCATTCCCACCTGATTTCTCAATATTCCTTCTGGTGGTAGTAACAGTGAATAAGGACACACTCCTTCTAAAGAGGGGAAGCAAGGGGAATAATCCCCACCCCGGCTTGCCTTCTGAATTCTCTAAGTTATGATCCCAGGATTCATGCAAGTCTTTGTGGGACTTGGTTTCTGGTGTAGAGGTAGGCAACACTCAGGACTCTAATTTGACCTAGCAGCCAAAGGCCCCATTAAATGTCCATTTTAATTCCTTTGTCTTGAGGCCTTTCTGGCTTTCCTGGGTTTGGAAGTCAGCCTGCCCCAAATGTCTCAGCTCACCCTCAACCCACATCTCAAATTTATCTAAACTCACTGTTCCCGGCCATTTTCTTGATGAAGTGGTCCAGGCTCTATGTGAAATAGGATGCTAAGAGATGATGCACACAGCCTGAATGACTGACTGGTTTGTCTGTGTCTATGTCCCCCTTTCCAGCCATGCCTGAGTGTCCTGCTTTGAGTCCAGGCGGGCCACACTAGTGATATGAACATCAGATGACCACACAGGTGCCCTCAAAGTCTCACAATCAAAACCTCAAGAGAACAATATTTTCAAACAGAGTATCATGTAGAGCAAGATGAGTTAGCTTGGGGTGGCGTTGAACTTCTGATTCCAAGTGCTAGGATTATACATATGTACTCCATGACTGATTAATGAAGGCTATGAGAATCGAACCCGGGGCCTCGTGCAGTCAGGGCTCAATCAACTAAGCCACATCCCTGTCCCTCTTTATTTTTGTAATCAATTCACTTCCACTCTGCACTTTCATAGTACATCAACCTAAACATGGTTATGAAATCCATCATAAGGTACATGTCTATAATCCTAGCACTCAGGAGCATAGAGAATTCCAGCCAACTTCCGCTCTACAGCAAGGAAGCTCAAAAAATGAAAAATATGCAAGCACATAAATAAAATTTAAAATACACTTTTAGTCTCTGAGCAGTAGAGGGCAGCAGAGTACAAGCCAACAGCAAGGCACCCTAAACACTAGGTTTGGAGGAGGCTCATTTTTCCTTGCTAAGGTCCTAGGTGAATTTTCATGATTCTTTGGATCATTTCCCTCCAAAGTACATTTACAACTAACCAGGAGTGAAACAATTTTAGGAACCATATCATATCAAAGTGTCAATGCCACAAGCTAATTTACACTTGGACATAAAAGGTACCATAATCCTTGGCCATCGTGTTTACGGCCACGCTGTTCACAATAGCCAGGAAATGGGGCAAACCTAGACATCCAACAGAAGAATGGGTAAGAAAATGTGGCACTTGTACCTGATGGAACTTTATGCAGCCATAAAGAAGAATGATGTCATGACAGTGGCAGAGAAAATATGAGTAGAACTAGAAATGATTACCTTAAGCAACGCAGCCTTGTAGTCAGAAGTTTCTCTGTCCTGCCCAGCCAGTCTTGCAGCCATTTAGTCTTAGATAATTACACAAAGGTTTATATTAATTATAAACTGTTTGGCCTATGTCTTGGGCTTGTTACTTGCTAAATCTTAAACCAACCCGTGAGTCTTACGTTTAGCCACACGGCTTGGTATCTTTTCTCAGAGCAGCATTCTCATCTTCCTTCCTCTGCATCTGGCTGCCATCTGATGCTCTGCTCTTCTGCTTCTCAGAATTCCCTTAGTCTGCTTGTCCTGCCTTTATTTCCTGTCTAGCTTCTGACCAATCAGTATTTTATTAAACCAATATTTATAGTGACAAATATTTACACTGCACAAAAGAATAGTCCCACAGCACAACCTGGATTTAGAGAAACAAATGAAAAATATTTTGTCAAATACAGATCTTAAACTTTATTTTTTATATGTGTATATACAGAGAAGGTAAGTATGGGTCATACTAGAAAAGAGACTTGAGAGAAGAAGAAGAGTCTTCACAGGATGAGGAGCAAGGATGAGAGAGATAAAGAGAAACAAAATACTCAAGAGAGGCAGGGACCAGCAAGAGGTAGATGTTCTAGGGCAGACTCTGGGAAAGGATGATCAGCAAAAAAACAAAAAGTGTATAAAAATATGCTAACAAAACTCACCACCTTGTACCCTAATTTAATTTTTTATCATCTTCTAGACAAACAAATTCAGCTTTTTTCCCCTTTTTCTTTTTTTTATTTTATTATTGTGAACAAAGAAGTCACAATTTCTATCCTGTATATCCTTAATCAAGGTCCCTTCTCCCTCCCACCACATCAGGTCATTCTTGGTTCTCCACAACTCCCCATCCCCTCCCTGGGCAGGTGTCAGGCAGTCTCAAGGTCCCACTGTCCCAATATTGCTTAGTTCAGTCTCCACTCCTGGCAGATCCAGTTTTCTCCTCCCTCCCTCAAGAATGAGTCAGGTGTTCCTCTAGGGGGAGTGGGATCCAAGGAGTCAGTCCAAGATGTTTCTGATCCCAAGCTGTTCAGTGGTTGTGGCTTGCAGCTTAGGCATGCTTTGCTTTTTTCTTGTCTGTTTGTTTGTTTAGAGTCCACTAATGAGTGAGTACATTCCCTGCTTATCTTTCTGGGTTTATAATACAAATTCAGTTTTAATATGAATACGCCAAGGAGCACTGCAGCCCAAAGCACTGTAGCCCAGAACACTGCAGCCCAGAGCACTGCAGCCCTGAATACTACAGTCCAGAGCACTAAATCCCAGAACACTACAGCCCAAAACACTGCAGCCCAGAATACTGCAGCTCAGAGCACTGCAGCCCAGAACACTGCCTCCCAAAGCAGTGCAGCCCAGAACACTAAAGTCCAGAACACTGCAGCCTGAAACACTGCAGTCCAGAACACTGCAGCCCAGAGCCCTGTCTCTCAAATCACCACCTCCCAAAGCACTGCAGCCACCAGGTTTCTTTATCTTTTCACCCCAGCAACTGGCTCACAGGGGCATCCTGTTCATGGAGGACAGTCAGACATTCGTGTTTCCCGAGCTTGTAACACAGCTCAGCTTCGTATTTCACTGCACCTCACACCACCACTGTGTCTTCTGAGAAGAGAATTAAACTGGATAAGGAACAGTGTCTTCTCACTCACCCTCTCTCAGAGATTAGAACCCCATTATCACTTATGGAATCTCCCAACTCAAAAACACAAAGCCCATTTCTACACATCCCTTCTGCTACTGTTCCTGTTCCATTTTGTGTTCTTCACACACACACACACACACACACACACACACACACACACACACATACTGCAGCAGTGGCAGTGGGCGGGGCGTGAAATAAATATCTGTATATGTAATGTGCAGCTTTTCAGCACCCATGAACCCAGTCAAGCTCATATTCCTGTAATTTCCCTGGAGTCTTCCTCCTCTGTCAAAAAGATGAATCTCACACTAATTCACTGTAGATCAGAAACACAAGTCCTCTCTCCTCACCCAGCATCTCAGCCATTCACAGGTTAAGGCATCACCGTAGGATGATCACCTGTCCTTGTTCACATCTACCGAATACCCAAAGCCAAACTCAGCATCTCCTGCTGGAGCCCAACAAGGAGTTTACCATGGCCCCAGTCCCAGATTCCTTCCCTGGCCTTAAATAAATTTCAACAGACAGGACTTCCAGAAGAAGATGTAACAGATCCTTCTAGAAGAGATGGAGCCTAGGGAAAGCTAGATCTTGGAAATTCATGGAAGAGAATTTCTGAGCAGCTTTCTCCAGCTAAAAGAATTTTGAAAAATATAATCTTAGAACCTCGAAGGACTCACAAGAACACATTCTCCTGGGAAGGTGATAATAAGATATTGCCAGTATTCACCCTAACAAAATAACCTGAACTATAGGCTTGTTTAATTTAACTCCCTATTTATTCCATATTATTAATAATATATATTATTATAATATTAACAATATATATTTAATTTATTTTTTTATTTAATGAAGTATAGCCTAATGAGATATACTGCATATTTATTATCAATTTCTAAAATTGTTAATACTTGTAGCATTAATAAGAATACAAGGATATATGTCTAGCTTCTAGCTAAGAAAAAAAAGAGTTACAGCTGGTAGAAGAAATGCCTTGTAGATCAGGGCAAATCACTACCATGGATTTGCTTCTTGTATATTATAGCAGAAGTGAGAGAAAGGAAAAAAAACTGGAGGAGCTTAAAGTCAGAAAAATGACAGAAGAGGTCTGCTTTAGAGGAAGAATGGGTAAGGAATGTGTTGGGCCGTGCTCACTCTGGGCTTTCCTTATCAGCTTAAGGACATGTATCAGTGCACAATCCCAGCCACAGTCAGTGGTGAGACAGCTAGACAAAACTACTTCATCCCAAAACCAACGGGACATCAGAAAGAGGGCCTGCCTTTGTCTTCACCCAAGCTGTGACCTGTCCCCACCACAGCACCATCATTTCTCCTGCTCTGAGCACGCAGAGGTACAGCAGGTGGGCTGTGGTAAACTCCAAGAAAAGCAATGCTTTATGTCAGCTAGAGGAGCGAATGACCATCCACCCGTCTCATTTCTCCCAGCACCTTTCCAGAACTGAACTCTGCTCTTCTCTCTCCCTTCCACTGCAAGAGATGCTTCTAGAATGGCTCTACTCCATCCTCACTCCCCTGCTCACCCAGCTCTTAACTGTCTTGCCCAGCATGCATGTCTGTCCTCCCCATCCTGGGTGAGTTGGTCTAATCACCATCTCTTGTCAGGCTTCTGTGTCTTCCTCTTCCTTCCCTGGGACTCAGTCAACACTATCTCCACCTCTCCAGAGATCACACACTGGCAGAAGAAGCAATTAACACAGATATTTCTGCAAGCTGGAAATTCTCATAATGAAAACTTTGTTTGCAAGTTCTCAGGAGTCTAAACAACCCTAAGGGAAGAAGAATTGTAATATCAGGAAATGAGATCAGTGGGATCTGATGAACTTGGCAATACAGTCCTGAAACATTACTCCTGGGCCTAATTAGCAAATGTAAATATTTCTGTTGATTAAAACATCATGATAAGCAGCCACATTCATTAAGAGCTCTTAGTGTGCTCAGAAAGTATCTGTAAAAGCAGCTGCAGTTACAATCTGCTGCTCAGTCAGAAGTTGATGCTAAAATAATCATTTTCCCAGGCTTAGCAAAAAACAGGTCTAACAGGGACCCAGCAGCCATCCCTTAAAGGAAGGAAGCATTCATTTGAAAAAGAGCTGAGGTAAGTGAAGAACACCAACTGATGAAAGGTGATTACCATGGTAACAACAGTGAATATTGAATTTTGGAAAACCAAATAAATTTGCAACATAATTATCCTATTAACAAGCTTGGAAATGATACCCAGACCACCTACGGTATTTTAAAGTCCAGCATAAGCCTCATCTTTGTCTGGAAAAACATAACAAGATAAAGAAGCCTGGCACTGGATAATGTTTAGACATGATATACCAAACTTTACTTAGCTAGAAAAAGGACATATGTTTCATGAGTGTGGTGGGCATACCTGTTTCAATAATGGCATGCTAACAAATCACTCAAGAAAAGCAATACATTATCTTTTCCACAATAGATGTCTCACACATAACTTTGCTGTTTTTGAAGCCATACATGTGTGCACACATACACACACACTCCATTGCCTCAAAGCATTAAAAGATGCCAGTTACAATATTTAATTCCATGAAGACTTCTGCCTGAACTAGCATAGATATTTGTCCACACTGAGCATATCACCTTTACTTTTCTACTGCCCAGAGGAACTTCCCATGCTCAACCAGCTGTGGAGCTCACAACTTCCCATGCTCAACCAGCTGTGGAGCTCACTCTCCAGTGAGATGCTGCCAGCGGATCTGTTCCCTCACACTGTGAGAACAGGATGAACCTTAGGCTGATTCCAGTACATTGTTAGAAAATACAAGATAAACCAAGTGTCTCCAAGTAAAAATGGTCCTGGGGGTCACCTGATCTCACATGTGAAAGCTATGGACATGTATAACTGGTAGAATGCATTAGCAGGTGTATGTAGATAATGCCCAGCTTATAGACCTACACAGGACTCTCAGATGACTCTTCCTGCATAAAAGATTAGGTGAAAACACAAATGAAAGGGAAGGCTCCAGATCTCACAGTTGGAAAATGCCTCAGCTCAGACCCAAAACACAGAGACAATAAAAGTGGGTGAGTGGCAGGGCCTGTAACTCACTTTATAGAGTGCTTGCCTAGCACACAGGAAACCCTGGGTTAGGTCCCCAGGACCCTATATAAAAACAGGTGAGTGGCAGGGCCTGTCATCTCAGCACCTGGGAGATGTTGGCCAGAGAATCAGATGTTCAAGGTCATCCTCAGGCTACACAGGAAACTGATGACAAGTCTGGTTTTCATCAGTGAAGATATTACTCAAAAAAATATTGATAATGAGGAGTTTTTAAAAGCAGTAGGGAAGGGATAAGGACAACAGCAAATATAAAAATTCAATTTCCCTGAGAGTTATTAAAGACTAATTCAGACCATGCAAGCAACCAGCCAAATTATTCCTGCAATTCTATTAAAGTTGGCAAAAACTGGAGAGTGTGAGTTAATGGTCAACATAAACCTCATTTCACCACCAGAAAAGGAGCTTGACTCAGTCTGCCTTCAGCCTGCTCATGGGGGCAGGTCACGGACACAGCTCTGTAGCCATGCAAATAAAAGGAGACCTGTGTAATTCCTGACTCCTTTGCCCCATCCAAAAAAATAAAAAAGTAACTCCATTCACTACTGCTTTGTCTGCAGCAACTTCTCTTTGAGTGAACCTTCATGATAAATGCCAGGAGAACCATAGTCCTTTCAATGATCTCAATGGTATCAGCAATCAATGGAATGTTTGCTGTTTCCCAGGCAGCACACAATGATGTCTGTTAATTATCTCCATGTGGTAAAATTGATCTTGGGATTCATGGTAGTGTCTTAATAGAATTGTGCCTGCTATCATGGACCTGTCTTTCCAGTAAGAGAAGGAAGAAATGAAAGAATATATGAGTTGAACAATGAAGACAGCTCAGTTGGTTAAAAAAAAAAAATTGTGCAAGCCTCATGATGTGAGTTCAATCTCTGGAAACTATGTAAAAATCAGATTCAGATGCATGTGCATGGAATTCCAACACTCCTTCAAGAATATGGAGACAGAGACAGGAGATGTGTCCAAAAGGCCCAGGGCTGGCTATGTTATAAGACACAGAAACAGTCACAAGAAAAACTGTAGTGGGATTATGTTGTTGCATTGCAAATAATTGTCTCAATAAAAATGCTGATTGGCCGAAGGCAGGCAGGAAGTGTGGGCAGGGCTACCAGACTAAGAAAACTGTAGGAACAGGAAGAACAGAACAGAAATGCCAGAGATGCCAGACAGAGCTGGATGAGTCACCAACAGAAGCAGAGGAAAGAAGCTCAAATGCTGCTCTAAGAAAAGGTATCAAGCCACAGAGCTGAACAGGATAAGAATCATGTCAGGTGGTAATCAGAATGGGTCAGGTTGTGACCACAGCTATTAAAAAAAAAATGAGACAAAGATTCCAAATAGTGATAGTGTAAAATTTGTCATTCTGACCAAGACTCCCAGAGATGTACTTATAAGACATGTTGGGTTCATTAGATCACCACAGTAAGAGAGAACACACTCTGCTAGGATCTTCGACTAACTCAGCATCCAAAACACTCAGAAAATTTGGACTGTTTTGGGTGATTGAGGACAGTTCATGAAAGCAGGAGCTGGCTTTGGGTCAGGCAGGGTCAGGATGAGTAGATCCATAGTGTCTCTCTGTTGAGATAGAGCATTAGCCTGCAGATAGTGGCACATACCTTTAATCTCAGCACTCAGGAGGCAGAGGCAGGCAAATCTCTTGAGCTCATGGCTAGGCTGTCCACCAAACAAGTTCAAGGACAGCCAGGGCTACACAGAGAAACTCTGTTTCAAAAAGCAAACAGCAACAACAAAAAGAGCATTCAAAAGATCAGGCTGGTCCTTGAAATAACCAACAAAGACCTTCCTGATCCTCCTGCCTCTACCTCCCAAGTGCTGGGGTTACAGATGTTTAGCACCACATCTGACTGTCTGTGACTGGGTGTCCTGATAACATGTGAAGGTGGGGAGAATGAAGTGACAGTCTCTGATAGTCATCACAGGGACATTTAACCACATTCACAATTTAAACAATGTATTCCGACATTATTACAAAAAGATTGCTCTTGTCTTGATCCACCCAAGATACAGAGTGGACCTGTGGGAAGTCAGATGTACTGTGACATTTTTAGTTTAAACAGGGGAGTGCCACAGTCAAGCTGGGAATCATCTGCTGACTCCTTCATGTCAGGGGACTAATGCTTTTTCTCATGCCTGTTTCACTCAACCTCCCAAGATACTACTATTACTGTTCTTTTCTTATTAAACAGGAAACAAGAGCTAAAAAGATGGCCCACAGAGTAAAGATCCTTGCCAGACTAACCTTGACACATTAGTTCCATGCCTGAAAATGGTGGAAAATGAGAATAGATTGTATAAAGCTGTCCTCTGACCGCTACACACTCACACACACACTCATATGCATACATATGAGTACACATTAATAATAATAAATAATATTAATTTTAAATATGTATTTGTTTGCTTAATAATGTATATATGTGAGTGTATTACCTGCATGTGCATGTGTACATATATTCAGGCATCCTGGGGGGGGGTAAAAAACTGGTGTTGGATCCCCTGGAGCTGCAGTTACAAACAGTTGTGAGGTGCCAAACATGGGTCCTGGGTTTTCTAGCAGCAAGTGTCCTTAATCACTGAGCCATCTCTCCAGCACCAGTTTAAAAAATTAAATAAATAAATAAATAAATAAATAAATTGGGAAACTAAGTGTTATGTAGCTATTTCCTTCCAATCAAAGCCTTAATTCTTAGAGGGGTCAAAGAGGAAGGTTGTTAAGACTCATGAAGATTAGAAAGTTCTAAGACACAAGAAGTCATCATGTGGCTCCTCCTCCATCCCCCAAAATTTTATAAAAAATGACAAACAAGTGCTGGAGGAGAAAAGATTCCCCTGTGAAGCTGCCCCAAGGTGTAGCTTGAGTGAATCATCACCACCCATGCTGGGATAAGCCTGGATGCCTCTAAGTTACCCACAATCCTCTAGGGAACTTCTCAGTCACCCTTTTCTAAGTAACTCTAACAAAAGCTAACCTTGGTTGAAACTATTTCTTTGTCTGTCGCTTGTGCCCTGTCTAGACTGCACAGGATTTTGTTCATGTCTTCCTAAGAAAAGTCACACAATACTGAGGTCCAGAAAGAGTAAGAACTTCATCTAGAGACAAAACCAAGAAACCAAGAAGGGAGTTCCGGGGGCCTGCTTTCCTGTGCTAGAGAGTCTATGTAAACTTGACACAGCTAAAGTCATCTGAGAAGAGGAGCCACGATTAAGAAAATGCCTCCATAACATAGGCTGTCGGCGAGCCTATACGGTATGTTCCTATTAGTGATTGATGGAGAAGGATCCGCCCACTGTGGGTAGTGTAATCCCTAGGCTGGTGGCCTTGGGTTCTATAAGCAAGCAGGTTGAGCAAGTCATAGGAAGCAAGCCAGTAAGCAGCATCTCTCATTGGCCTCTGCATTAGCTCCTGCCTCCCAGGTTCCTGTCCTTTTGGAGTGCCTGTCCTAACTTCCTTCACTAATGAACTATGATGGAGATGAGTAAGTCAAATATGCTCTTTCTGCCTCCATTTGCATTTGGTAGTGGTGTTCACCAGTCTTATGCAATCCACACACAGATCTCTCCAGTTCTGCAGACTAGAAATGCCTTGGAAAAGCAGTCCTCAAAGAGGACACAGGTAAGTCGGAGGGTAGCTGCAAAGCTTGAGGGAGAAGCCACCACTGGTAAACACTCAATGCCTAAGCCAGAGGCTAGGTTAATGTTTGAGAAATTAAGTCACATGTTCATCATCAAAGCAAATATTTATCTCCTAGAGAAGAGGAAATATTTTCCAACTTACTTAAACCAAAAGGCTTCTATTTCCATAACAGTCAGAACAAATTCATTCAGCAACTTAGCAACTATAACCAAAGTTTTAAGTACTGAAACAAACACACTAAGGTAGCATAGTTCTCAAACATAAAGGTAACAGCATGAAGCAGCTGCTATTCATTCTAGCCTACATTTTATAACCTCCTCTCCAGTAACAGGAAACTCCCCAGCTTACCAGAAGGTTTTCTGGTTTCAGATCCCGGTGGACGATCTTCATGTCATGCATGTGGACAAGGGCCTTACACAAGTCTGTGATCATGAGGGCAGCATCTGGCTCTGGAAACTTTACACTTTCTATGATGGCATCAAAAAGGTCCCCTCCCTGAACATACTCCATGATCAGGTAGATCTCTCCTTCCGTTTCATAGACTTCGTGGAGTTTCACTATGTTGGGATGAGAGAGACTCTGAATAATCAAGATCTCACTGTCGACTATGTCCTCCTTACCCTTCAGCTTGGACTTGTCAATAATCTTCATGGCATAAGTCTGCTTGCTCTCACGGTGCTTACACTCTTTAACGATGGCAAAGTTCCCGTCTCCAATCACCCGACCAATTTCATAGTGCTTCTCCACATCCGCTGAGATAATGCCCAGCGGCCGCAGCTTCCGGCCACTGGGCCGGTCCGGCTTGCCCTCTTCCAGCTTCGTCTTAGGCTCCTTCTCTAGTACCAGTCTCCTCCCACCTGAACTGCCTGGCTTCTTCTCATGGTCTGCTTCTTTCTCCTCCCCTCGGGTCCTGGGGAGCTGTGAAGGTTCGGCCCGGTGGTCTCTCAGGAGCCAGGCACCATGCTTATTCCTGCATGAGTGCCTGGTGTCTTTCCTCGCATCCACTAGTCCCTCCTGTGCAGCTGGTGGACCTTCCACCAGCTCCTTCTGGGCCTTGGCTGCTCCTTGAAGGTGACTTTCCTGAGGTTCCGAGCCTCTGGTCTCTTTCTTGTCCGAGTTGCTGCTGGGTCTCCTGAGCTCCTGAGGAGGATTCCTGGGGCTGCCCCGATGGCTGTCACCTTTCCACCCTTCCTCTCCATCTGCAGAGTTTGCCTCAGAAGCCCTTCTGCAGCTCTTGGTCCTCACCAACTTCTCCGAATCCCACTTCTGACCCCTCCCCAGGTCCAGCTCGCTGATCCCCAGAGGGCACCGCTCTCTCTGCAGTCCCAGCTGCTCTCTTTCTCGCTTACACTTCTCACACCTGACGATCTCACCTGAGGTCTTTTCAATCTCCAACCCCAGGTGCTTCTCCCCACTTGCATGAGTCTCCTCCAGAGTGGCTTCCCTGGGTGGTGGTAGGGCAGCAGGCTCTGGCCCCTGTTTGCCTCTTACCCACTTCTGGGCCCTCACCTTGTCTTCCAGGGCCAGCTCTGTAGAGGTCTTGCCCTGGTGCCTGGTGACTGCCCTGCTCCCCATCACCTCCCCACAGCTTCCCACCTCGCCACAGCGGTGGCCTCCTTTTAGAAGTTTGCTGGGAAGTCTGCTTCTCAGCCTTGGGGAAGGGACTCTGCTGTGTGGGGCCAGGGCAAGGGCACGGTTCTTGGGATAAAGCTCCTCCATAGCCAGCTGAAGGCTTTTCAGTGTGAGAGGCTCTTTGCCCATAGCTATGAAAGCATCACCCTCCCTGAAGAAGTCAGACACACTCTTGACTTCCCTGCCCTTGAGGGTGAACAGCTTCCGCACACGGTCACTCTTCCATCGTGGAAAGCCCAAGGCTTCAGAGATGTCTGCTAGGAGCTGCTCAAAGGTCTGCACTGAGCGCCTGTTGAGGAGCAGGGTAGCTTTGCGCAGGGGCTGTGAGCCCAGCTTCACCACCGTCACCACCCTGGGCTTCAGCGGGCTGTGCTCAGCACGGACTGAGTGAAGGCCACTCTGAGGACTGAACATGGGCATGACGACGGCACGCGGCCCCACGACTGGTTTCTCCAGAGCTCCTCGCCCCGCAGGCAGCCAGGAGCCTTGCAGCTTTCGCTCAGAAATCTTCGAGCTTAAGCATTTCAGAGAATGGTCACACTGGCCTCGGTGGCCTGCAACAGGAAGGAGACAAGGGAATTTAGACAAAGTGGGTTTAAAGAATCCTTTGGACTTCATCGAACTTGACTGATGTAGGCACTAGAAGTGTAACCTGGTCACGGTGCAGTGACGAGCACAAGAGGACTTGGATTTCATGTCCCAGGATTGTGTGTGTGTGTGTGTGTGTGTGTGTGTGTATGTGTTTCTATGTGTCTGTATATTTTATATGTATGTGTGTATATGTATATTTTATGTGTGTATATGTATATCTTATATGTGTGTATGTATAGATATTGTTATTATACTGTCACTATTTAAGTATATGAAATTATGGAGCCTTTAATTATTATGTCTTAGCTTCAGTCTCCTCTGTGAGAGAATAGGAGCCTGGAACTCAGTCAGCAGAAGGCTGAGGTACGGCCTCTTTTGCAGGGACCTCCTCTGAGGCAGGCCACACCTGGGACCTTCTAGACTCAGAATCTGAACACAAGTTAAAGCCTCAAACTGTCTAGCTAGGTTCTTGAATTCACAGAGATCCATGTACATGCAACATGAAGCTAGAACATTCTAGAACTTCAAGGGTCTCTGACCTTTCCCATCCTTTCGCTCAGGTAGATTTTCAACTCCTACAAGGAAGGCAATATGAGAAGAGGACATGTCCAGGATTTCTATGTCTATAGACTTGGGGAACATATCTGTGCTTCCATTTTTTCATTTATGACAACAGGAAGGTTGTCTCGTCCCGGTTTTGTAGAGTATAGGAATGTGATTATAGTTTATTTAGCAGAATACTGACAGTTATCAATACTTATCTTTGTGTTGCCGTTTCATTCAGCTAAGGTGAAGGTGTGTATGCTTTCCTGGCATCAGAATCGGGGCCAAGCCAATGTGACAGGGAATGGGGGGGGGGGTTAAAGTTCTAATTGAGTTTGCGTATGAAGAAACCTCACTCTCTAAAAGATTTATTTTCCCCTTATTTAAAATAAGTTGTATCTCAGTGTTATAATGTGTAATTAACATGTACAATGTGCAATGCCCAGCACCAAAAATAAGCAATCAAACAGACCAGTACTGAGGATGCTGAGGCGGGAAAACTGCTCTGAGACTGGACCTGGAGCCTGACTTACAGGCTACCAAGCTACAAAATGAGACATTGTCTCAGATAAACAAGCCAGGTAGAACATCACGTGCCTTTAATCAGCACTTAGAAATCAGAGGCAGGTGGATCTCTGTGAGCATCAGGCCAGGTAAGGGCTGCATAGTGAGACACTGTCTTTAAAAATAAGTTAGAGAGATGGCTCAGTGGTTAAGAGTATTGACTGCTCTTCCAGGAAATTCTAGGTGCTGTATTGTCAGCATCTCCATAGTGGCTCACAACGTATTGTTTCAGAAGAACCAACATGCATACCTCCTTGGCCACCAGACATGCTCATGGTTCATGCAGGAAAACACCAATACACATAAAATAAAATAATAATAAAATTAGTTTTAAAAGGTTGAAAACAAGGAGCAGGAGAAATGGCCCAGTGATTAAGAGCACAAATTATGAGAAGAAAAATGGGTCTCCATCACCCATGCCAGGCAGTTCACAATCCCCGGTGACTCTAGCTCCAAGGGATCCAGGTCTTTCTTCTGGCCTCTCAGGTACTGGTACTCACATTTTCACAAGCCCACACCCACACACAAATATTTAAAAATATGTTTAAAGTAACTACACTGTTCAAAATTTCAAAGTGATTACCTATAAGTATATTTGTTTTTTTGTTTTTGTTTTTTTTAAACTTTATTTATTTATTTGCCTTGGTGTTTGCCTGGAACTGGAACTACAGACAGTTGTTAGCTGCCATGTGGGTGCTGGGAATCGAACCGGGGTCCTCTGGAAGAGCAGACGGTGCTCTTAACCACTGAGCCATCTCTCCAGCCCCCTATAAGTATATTTGAATCAACCATAGCAGAAATCTCACATGTGCAGGGATGGACAGCTTGGCCTGCATGTCCACACAGAATGTGTTTTGTTTTTTAATTATAACATACAATCTGTTCTGAGACAATTTCTATCTAGGCACATTGTTGATCAGATGACAGAGCAATAGCTGGCACTGATCTTCCCACATGCCGTGAATTTATGAGCTCGACAATCACAGTTACAGTTTGGGGATTTATTTACCGACATCTGCTATACTTCTCACAGTCACCCTGCCCAGTCCTAAGCAGCAGAAACACTGATCTGAACACCTTCCATTGTGGCCCTGAAGAAGGTTATGAAGGAAAGTGACCATGAAATGCATATTATGTGTGAAAGGCTGATTAAGAGCATAAGAAGATAAGGACATCTGTTTTCTTATGCTCTTCATATAGAGTAGGACCTTGATTCAGATTTATCAGACTCTTAGTTGAAAAGTCAAAGTATAGGAACAGAAAACTGTTATGCCAGCCAATATCTCAGACAAGGGCTTTCCCAAGCCGGAGTAGAAAAAGATAGAGTAGCCCAAATGATCAAATATTGACTAGGATCAGAAACCCAGAAAGTCAAGAGGTAGATCAAAAGCAACTATCAGAAGCAAGAATATCAAGAATGATTGAAGTACAGGAGTTGACTTGAGCGTTTCAGCACAAAATCGAGTCCAAGACCCTAGTACAGGGGCCCAGTATCCTGACAGGAAGTTGAAGAAGTTGTTCATGTGGTTCTGAGGTTACCACAAACAGATGCAAAACTCAAGGTAGAGCAGAAAATGCCAGTTATTTGTAGAAATAATCAGTCTCTGCATGATAGTATCAAGCCAAGTGATAATACAAGCCTCAACTGGGAAAGAACAGTATTGGAGTCAGGAAAATAGCAAGCTCTGAATCTAAATTCCCAGCCCTGCCTCAAAATCCATGGACTTTATAAGAGAAGTGTCCTTTATTCTAGGGAGAAATAGAAGAAGAGTCTTCAGAGGACAATCAAGCAGACAAAAATCAGTAAACACGGTGAAGGTGGACATTCATCATGGAAGGAGGATTAGAAAGAGCCCAGAGAGAGGTCTTATATAGTGCATCAGGGTGGTGTAAAGTGATGTCCATGAAACAGGGCCAACACTGAATGGCCTCCACACACTGGAGAACAACTTAGGAAAATGAAGATGTGAGCCTTAATGGGACATGCATCCTCAAGAGCCCAAACATTGGTCTTCTGTGATGATATATTGTGTGCCTAATAAAGATTACCTGAAGATCAGAGGACAGAGCCAGCCAGAGGTAACCACAGTGGTCAGGCAGTGCTGTGGGACTATGCTCTTGTACACTGTAAATATTTGTCACTGGTATTGGTTAAAAATCACTGATTGGCCAGTAGCTAGACAGGAAGTAGAGGTGGGACAACCAGACAAGGAGAATGCTGGGAAATGGAAAAAAAGATGCTAGGAGATGCACAGAAAGTGAAACTAGAATGCTTCAGTGAGAAAAGTTACCAAACCACATGGCTAAACATTATTTAGTCATGAGTTAGTTTAAGAATAAGCGTTAGATAATAATATGCCTGAGCATAATATGACCAAACAGTTTGTAATTAATATAAGACTTTGTGTCTCCTATCACTCAGGAGGCAGAGGCAGAGATTCATCTGGATCTCTGTGTGTTTAAGGCCACACTGGGCTGATGTACTACACTGTGCTACATGAAATGTATCCAGTTTAGGAGGAAAACAGAGCCAGATAGTGGTGCAAACTCCTTTAATCCTAGCACTTGGAATCTCATGCCTCTGCTCCCAATACTTGGGAAGTACACAATGCCTTAATCCCAGCACTAGGAAGGTTGAAAACAGGAAGTGATATGGCTGGGCAGAGGAAGAAATATAAAGTGGGAAGAAACATGAGTTTGGCCCTTCCATTTTGGCCTGTGCTTGCCTTCATTTCCCCTATTCAGTCTGAGAATTTGTGTAGACAGGATCTACCCCTTTTGGCCTGAGGATCTGGCTAGGTGAGAAGTGGATGTGGCTTGTTCCTCTGTCTCACTGATCTTTAAGCATTTGCCCCAATATCTGGCTCTGGGTTTTTATTATAATATCAATTAGGATTCATGCAACAGTCTTCTGATGGACAGTTTGACCTCAAGGTACCCAGACCTGATTGGAAGAGGATGACCTGTCAGGACAGCTATTCTGTTCTGACATTTTCAGAGGACTCTGCCTAAAGCTTTCATAGACCACAGTTAACCGCAGATCATCCCACCTCAATTAGCCTGACTTAGAAATTCCTCCAGAACTCGCTCATAGGTTTGTCACCTAGGTAACTCTAGACTCTTTCAAGTTGGCAGTCAAGATCCAGCATTGCACACCTTTTGCCCCCAAATACCTGTGTCACTGCTTTGAGCATCAAGCATCATCAATGAGCAGATCTGCTGAGTGGATTGAAAACTAGTAGGAAAAGAATTTGTGATCAGGCATTCATCTTCCACAAGGAAAACCTCCAAGTGCTGGGTGGTAAGGACAATGAGGCAAGAATGGTCTATTTGCTCAAAGTTTGAGAAAACTTTATTTTGCAGCCATAGCATCAGTAGAGTCAGAAGACCACCACTAAATACTGAAGAGACTGGAGTCTCTTTAGCTAAGCGCATACAGGAACTAACATTCTACGATTCTCTCTAAGTTTCAGTTTTCCTACCTGCCTGACATTTTTGGGGAAAAAAAAATGTACACTGAGGAAATTCCTTCTTCAAACTGGCCCACAGCCACCTCTAGGTGGCATTTTCTTAATTGTTGACTAATGTGGAAGGTCCCATGCCTACTGTGGAAGGTGCCACTCCTGGGCAGATAGGCCTGGGCTCTATTAAAAAAAAAAAAAACAAACTAAATGTGAGCCTGAGAGCAAGCCAATAAGCAGTGATCCACCATGGTCCCTGCCTCTGCTCCTGTATGCATTCCTGCCCTGACTTCCTAAAGTGATGGACTGTGATCAGGATGTGAAGGTGAATAAACCCTCCTCTCCACAGGTTGCATTAGGTCGTGCTGTGAACATCACAGCCACAGGAAGCAAAGGAAGCCAGTACCAAACCGCCACAATGTCTCACCCACACTGAGGGAGCTGGCACCTTGCCCCACCTAGCTGGACTCTCCAGTGGTGCTGAGCTTTCCACATTCTGAGAGAAAATGTGTCCTGCAAGCTTACCCCCACCCAGATCCATGTAAATCTCAAAGTCAAAGAGAAGAGATGCTAAATGTAATCCAGCAGATTAATTTTGTCATTCACGTAATAACTGAAAGAGATATCTAACAAACATAATACATAGGCATTCTGGTAGGATAACCCAACTTCCTGTTCAGTGGCCCTAGGATGCTCCACTGCTGGTGTGAATAAGAATGCCCAGCACCTAAACCAGCTTGCCATGGCATTATGCCCTAGGATTGGTTTGACTTCAAGACTCCATGTCTACTACCTGATGCTACCATTCACATAACTTGTTTCTATGGTGACTGTCTCTGGGAATCACACTAACCTGATTTCCTCTCTAATTATTTATCATTACTTATAGCTAAGAGACTGCCAGTCATCAAGTGTATAATCAAGACAAAAATAACAGGAGCCTAACATTTTTTACAGTTTTTCACTTTTTATCTCACAAAGAAAGTTTACCTTTTCTTGGCAATTATTTTAGCCATAACCCATGCATCTAATTCAAACAGAAACAAGATATGCCTCTGATCAGTATTACCTTCCAAGAAGCTATAGTTATGCACTAGAAAAAGAGTCAAGGCTAAAGAGATGGCTCAGGGGTTAAGAGCATCCTGTCTCATACACATAATATATATATATATATGTATGTATTTGAAACTGTATTTTAAAATATCTTGTAACATCCAATAGAAAGTTACTGCATCTAATAGAGCATTATTAACTTGCTCTCCCTAAGAGGGAAATTCCTTTTAAAATACTTTCCCTGTTATCAGCCTTTCAGTTCTTGGTGATTTCCCCAGATTAATCACTGCAGCCTCTAGATTTGATGCTGAGACTCTTTAATTAGGAGGTAGAAATGGAGAGTACTAGAAGAAATTTTTCTTTTTACTGAGTCGTTTGTTCTGGGCACTTTCCAGACACCATTTGGGAACAAACTCACTCTGCTCATTTGTGGAGATGCGATCAGAGAAACATCTGTGAAGTCACATTTGATAATGCAAACATCCCAAGGAGAGTTTTCTAAATGAATTTTTAAAACTGGGACATGGCCTTACAGTAAGCAGTGGAAATGCTACCGTTTCATGCATCGGAAACTCAGCCAACATCCAAACGATGGAAATTGGAAGCGCTGACAAAGGAAACAAGTATCATGTTGCCTTTTACACACTGTCAAAGCTGCTGATACACCAAGCTCTCCCATGTTGCCACCATCAGTCTTTATTGCCTTTGTGACACTGACTTAGACACCCAACGGGAGACTAAATTTGTTTCTCTACTATTATCTTAAAGGTGCCTCTACTCTGCATTGTTCTTACCTGCTGACCCACTCATCACTGTTTCCCTAGGTGCCTCCCAGCTCTTGACCAGGTTGGTCTCTAAAGGGCACCTGCCAGTCCTTAGTCTTTTTTGCCTAGCTGTGGGCAGATAAACTTTCCGAAGCTGTTCATGACAGCCACGGGAGAACTCCATGGCTCCCATATTGCCTCCGATATTCCTGGGCTCACTCGAATGTAGCACAGACTAGTCTCAAACTCCCTATGCAGCTGAAGATGATCTTGTAGCCCTGACTATCCTGCCTCTACTTCCCAAGTGCTGGGATTATAGATGTGTACCACCATGCCTGGCTTCTGGAGTATCTCTAAGTAAGCAGGCCTTTCCTCATTAAAGGTCTATGCCTGTCCCTTCTCCCCAGGCTTATCCACTCACTCTCAGTCCCTGGTTCTCATCCATCGCACATCACAGATCACTTCCACCTCTGCCACACTTACTGCCTGAAAACCCTCACCATCTCGAAGCCAGAAAGCAGGCTCCTTTCTTGGTTGTCCGCAGACCTCAGGAGACATCATAAAGACACCCCAAGACAAAACAAAGACACCCTAGAACAAAAAAAAATGGAGGCACCCAGGCTCTGAGCTTTTCCCTCCTGCACCTACTGTTTCCTTGAGTACCTGCATTAATGATTAAGCCAGCAGCTTGCTGGTTAACTTCCAATTTGCTGCATTCTGTAGTCTAGGCCTTCCTGAAATCACCTGGAGTTTGTTAAACATACACTGATGTCTAGTTAATCTTCTGTGGGTGGGCAGCAGAGTTTTCATTTCTCATAAATGATGTCATTGGTCCCTGTTCCACACTCTGAGTAGCAAAGATACAGAGTCAAAATCCAGGGTCTCCTACGAGTGTTGTTTGTCTGCAAGCGTTTAATTTTATAGTGAAAAATTTGAGACATTATCAAAACATGCCACCAAGAACATGACATGGGACATCTAGCATAGTCACCTTCCACAGGGAACAGCAAACAGGCCCAAATGTAAGTTTACACCTTTGTTGGCACCAATTGCCACAAGAGCAAGAAGACTAAGGAATAGCGGAAGAGGCTTTGTGTCCCCAGACTCCTGAGATGGGGGTAAGACAGTAGCCCTTGTGTCTGAAGAGGAAACAGAAGTTGAGGTGTAGCTAGGCTGGCAGGGTACTAGCATTCATGAAGCCCTGTGTTCTATCCCCAGAACTGTGTAAGCTGGATGATGTGGAGTACACATGTGGAACGGAGGCAGGAGAATCCAACGTTTAGTCATCCTCTAGTACATAGCAAATTTAAGAACAGCCTGAGACCTTGACTCAAGGGGAAAGGGGGGTGGGGGGCTTCACGACACCTAACCTAGAACGTTAGCTCAAGAACCTCTGAGCTACAGGGAGAAGAAAGGGGGAAAGGGTCTAAATTTCCAAAGCGTGTGTGAGCTCTGGACCCCAGATGGCCAGTCACATGTGAGAAGAAGGACCCGGCCTGCCACCGTGCACAGGTGCAGCAGAAAGGCAACAGAAGGAGAGGTCAGAAGTTGCCTAGCAACTGGGGGAAGAGGCAGAGCCACAGTACACCTAAGTGATCCAATGCTCTGTGGACTGAGGTTGCAGTGGAGAGGGCCAGTGTCAGCAGAAGGCTGCTGGGACCCAGCACATTGGGCATTACTGTTAACATGGCCCTGTTTGCTCCCAGAGCTGGCAGTAACAATGACCCTTCTCTCTGGCTCCCTTTCCTCCAAATGGGCATGCCAGCCATTGCCTGGCATATACTCCCTAACTCCTCCTTCGTCTCGCTGGTTCTGATGTGGCCTGAACTCTCCCTGAACACCTCCTTGCCAGAGTTCTTCTTACCCATCCACCAGTCCTCACATTGTCTTTCTCTGGGACACTTGAGGAGGCTGGCCTGTTTGAGCTTCCAGAGACTCTCTCTGGGGACAGCTGGTCTTTCCTTCCTGCCCACGGGTTTAACGTTTCTTCCCTCTCTGCCTACAACTGCATCCCCAAGGCTTCACCACCCACTCCATGAATTTCCAAAAGGCTGCAGTTTCCAGGCCCAGCTGGGTCTTTCTTTGACCTAAATTGTTAAACCTAACTCTGGCAGAGGAGATTCTCAGCAGCTTTGCTTTGGGCTGAACACTTTGTAAGGACAGTCTTCTTGGTGGGTCCTTCTGGAAGCACTCGCCCACCTTGTGCCCATAGCTCCTGCAGCCACCTATATGCTAAGACTCCACTGCTGGCTTGCTCCATCTTGCTACTCCAGGTTCCCCAGGCCACTGGCCAGTGTCATACAGCACTTCAAACACACCAGGCTAAAAGGAGACTTAGCACACTTTCTCCCTGTTGGGGTTTAAGGGTAAGATGTGCCCCCACAGATTCCTGTGTTTGAACAATTTGGTCCCTGGAGAGATTCTGTTTGAGAGAGTTGCAGGACCTTTAGGAGGTAGACCCCATGGGAGAAAGTGGGTCCTTAAGAGGCCTTGTCCTCTCTCCTTGTTCTGCTGAGATATGAGCAAGTGCCTACCACTTACCCCTGCTGCCAAGGAGCCATCTGCCACCACGCCTTCTCTGCCATAGTGGATTGTATATACTCAAACTGTGAAGCAAAACTAACTTCGCTTCCCCAAGTTGCTTTCTGTCAGATGTTTGATGTCATCAAGAGAAAAGGAAGAAATACATTCCCGATAGGTAAGCTATAGAAAACACTAGAAAGACAAACTCCTAGGGCTGAACTGTGGGTCAGCTGGTCATTGGCGCTATAGTAGAGCACCTGCCCAGCATACCAATGACCATGGATTTCATCCACAATACTACATTCTATTTCTGAGTCAGGGTTTCTCTTGGTAGCCCTGGCTGTCCTGAAACATGCTCTGTAGACCACCTGGCCTCAAACTGAGCTCTGCTTGCCTCTGCCTCCTGAGTGCTGAAATTAAAGGTGTACACCACCACTGCCCAGCTACCTTGAAGAAAAAAAGAAAAAGAAGAAACTGACATGTCTTTATTTACTCACTTTCTTATCTACAATTCCGTTTGGATAGTTAGATGGATATAAAGACAACTGACCCATTGGTCAGTAACTGTAGATGGGACTTTACCATTTTTCATGTGTGTATCTGAACAGTGAGAGTCCTCTATCTGTTACTGACTGTACAGAAGAGTGTCAAGGCCTGCAGGTTCTTTAAACAGTCACTTTTTTAGAGTGGACTATGGTGGTACACACCTGGAATCCCAGTAATCAGGATTTTGGGGCAGGAGGGTAACATGAGTTGGAAGCCAGTCTGAACTACACAGTGAGTTTAAACCCTCGGCCTTTCCCCAAATCCTCTTTTAAGTTATATTGACTTCCTAGTAAGACCACCCCAGTGAAGTCTGAATATCTAAATAGTAAACAATTAAAATAATTTTAGAAGGGAATTCTCAGCAGAGGAACTACGAATGGCTGAAAGGCACCTGAAAAAGTGCTCTTCATCTTTAGCCATCAGAGAAATGCAAATCAAAACAACTTTGAGATACCACCTAACACCTATTAGATTGGCTAAGATAAAAGGTACAGATGACAGCCTATGCTGGAGAGGATGTGGAGCAAGGGGAACACTCCTCCATTGTTGGTGGGATTGTAAGCTTGTCCAGCCACTTTGGAATACAATATGGAGGTTCCTCAGAAAATTGAGAATCAATCTCCCCAAGGACCCAACAATACCACTTCTGGGTGTATACA